>BQNB010001885.1:9786-132024 GCA_026074375.1 Tanacetum coccineum | reverse complement strand
GAAAAGTTAAAAAATAAGCTACAAAAAGTGAGCTTATAAAACATAAGCCCAAAACTAAATAAGTTTTAAGATATTTGTAATGCTAATTAAGTTAATTCAACATATTATAAGCTAAGCAGGCCCTCGACTACGAAGGATTGCTTCCTATATGTTCATATTAGATTAAATAAAAAAATGTGGCAAAATGGATATGTTGCATGTTCAGGCCCCTCTGGGGTTATTTACTTGAATAATTTTGAACATATTAAACGTGAACTTACCTTCATCTTAGAACCTCGTCCATCGATGATGACCGTTTTGTGGTAATACATTCTTCGCCACTGGCTTTCAAGAATTGACCATAAGCTGTAAATTAGAAATCAAAATATTATGGTTCTAGACATGTGCCTTGGTAGAGATCATAATAGATTAGATTTATATTGAAGCCTTCAATCTGATCGCCAAATATATTTCAACTCTAACCACATTATGACTACAACTGAATTTCAAAACACTTGTATTTAGAGTGTAGATGCCTGTAGGTTATTAGATAATAGGGAAACTTACCATCATTCTAGCATACGCATACCCAAGTCTTTGATGTGCGGTTTAAAACAGTATACTAATCACAGAGACTGCAATATTAGCAGCTGGGTCGCTTAAATACATGCTTATCACTTCCGGATGATTCTGAAAAGAAAAGAAAAAAAATCCGATGAATAACCACATTATATCAGCTGGTTCATGTTGCGGTTTATAATGTTTGGTTTCTAGTCAACATTACTATTGGTATTCTGCAGGTTCATGGGTACAGCATCGATAAGTTTTTCTTTGAGTTTGACATCACTTTATTACAAACCATCTGACGTGATGATGCTATTTTGATGTTTCTCTATTAATAGAAGACTAACATAGTATCTTTATATTCGACCCCAAAAAAGTGAGCACCAAAAGGGAAAAATAAGCTATATTGACAAAACATAGAAACAAATGATTACCTTGAGTGGGAACAAACGATGAGCCTGCAGCCTGATTGTACACAGGTTGACTGTTGGTAAGGCTGTTACCACAAACGATGTCTGGAAAATTATCAGAAAACTTTCGCGTTGCATTCCGCGCACACAGCTCTGCATATCTTTGAAAGACGTCATAATCGGAGTTTTGTTTCGCACCGAAGTTGTTAACACCTGTAGCCTGTGGTAAATCAGACAAAGACCGTGGCCTAACGTTACGAGCACAGAGCTGGGAGTATGCTTGAAAGAGCTGCATTCAGTAATGTGGTTTTGTGTTGTCAAAACCACGAAAGTAGCATACCTCAATGAGGGCATCGCGTTTCTGGAGTTCTTCTTCAAGTTTCTTGGTAACAGCAGCAGACTCTGTGCTTTCTCCTGTTGAGTCTGAGCTGATTTTGGACGTATTCTCGCTGGACTGAAGAGCTGTATTTAGTTGTGCCTCGATGCTTTTCAGTTTTGCCTGCAACAAATGATTGGATATAGCCTCGTAAGCAGATCCACTATGCTTAACATGTTATATGTTAAACATAAGCTAAAACAAACATTATAGCATGATAATGTTGCTAAGTTTTTCTTAATCATTCCAATTTTCAATTCACCTAAAATATAGAATTCAACTTTAAGTTCATTAAATAATAGGTCCCATCAGGATGATCGTGTGTATTGTTTACCTGACTGCAGATTTGATAGATCGAACGGAAAGCTCAGTAAAGCTATTTTTTTGGGTTATCTGTAAAGAGTCGCGTGGATACAATTTTTGGCATGTTAACATGTTCATGCCGAATTTTTTTTCCAATGTCGATTTTGCTAAAATAATCACATGTAATGATTATGGTTCATCTTGTTTTGTGCTACATTTTTCTGGTAAATTAATAGTTTTTAAACGGCGGTGCTTGTTTTTAACAGTTGTATTATGGTCATATATTTAGCAAGTTTATATAACAAAAAAGCTTTTAAAACACTTAAAGTATCATGAATCTTAGGGGGTTTTTGTTTCGGCTTATGTATAAGCTTATTTAATTTCAGCTTACATAACATAAGCGCCAATTTTCCGGCTTATTTTGAGACTCGTGGGCTTATGTAAGTTTATTAGGGTACGATAAACTTATATAAGCCCATAAGTCTCAATATAAGCCGAAAATTTGAGGCTTATGTTATATAAGCCGAAATCAAAGAAGCTCATAAGCTCACATATAAGCCGAAACAAACACCCCCTTAGATGTATTGAACTACAAATGATTTTTCCACTACTACTAAAAATGGCCAATGTCAGACTCAAACATGGACCAAAGACATATTTGTCACTGATTTGCAGCCTGTGGTAAATCAGACAAAGACCGTGGCCTAACGTTATGGGCACAGAGCTGGGAGTATGCTTGAAAGAGCTGCATTTAGTAATGTGGTTTTGTGTTGTCAAAACCACGAAACATTATAACATTAGTGCTACATTTTTCTGGTAAATTATGACACCATCTTTGTAGTATTATCAAAAGCTTATAATAAAAGACAACACGTATGCTTGTGAATCTTGAGGACACGTATCGTAGATATAAGTATATATAACAAACTTTACAAAACGTTTTCTTTTTGTTTCTTAAGTATTCTAAACTAACAACAGCCAAAATCTTTAAGAAAAAAATATACCGCACTAAACAAAAACCCCAATTCATTTTCAATGATCAAATAATTAAACCCCAATTCATAAAAAAACTTTAAAAAGGATACGATGAGACTTACTATTAGTAGCCGGAATTGTTTGTACATCTTCACGCCTTCATCCTTCCTCCCGATATACCAACCTATGAGCTCCTTATCAAAATTAACAACAAAAAACACCCGATTTCAGATATCGGCTTGATAAAATACATTTTTAAAACTCAATTTAAAATAAATAACCCAACTTTAAAACGCCAATTTTTTAAGTTAGAAGAACTTACCGTATTTTCACTTCTCTTAAGAGTTTGATCAACCACTTGACGGGCACCCACTTCACTCACACTTTTCACACCATCAACCACAGCTCCACTTCTTGATTCATCTTCAGCATCTCCACTTCGAATCAACCATCTATGAAAACCCCCTTTTCCTATGGTTCTCCATTTCCAACAACCTAAAATCCAAAAAAGACCCGAGACAAAGTTCAAAAATGTATATGGCTAGCAAAGCACAATAACAGATTATGAGCTGAGAACTTACCACCATCCAATCGAATAACATATACATCATGTTTGGTCAAAAATCAATAATATTTATTGATTCTGATAATATAAAAGTTGATAAACAAAATAATAGATTCAACTTACAAGGGGTTTGTGTTCCTCCTCCACCTCTTTATTAAAGAAAACCTATGGAGTTGTCAAAAATATAATACAGAAACAGGAGAGAAAGAGATGAGAGAGAGAAGAAGGGAAGTGGAGAGAAAAAACCTAGAATAAATCACAGAGATGGATTTAGGTTTGTGAAATCATTGGTTGCCTCTAATTTTTGGTTCCGGCTTGTGGGTTTGATGAATCACAACTGTGTGTGGGTGGAGAGGTTTTGTGGGTGAGAGGGATGATGAAGATGAGTTGAACAAACACGTGTATAAGAGAGAGGGATGAAGAAGATGGGTTGATCAACACGTGTATGAGTTTTACTGTAGCATTAATATTTTAGAACCCAAATAAAAGCCGGGTTCCAACAACAGTCGGGTTTTCCGGCGGGCATGGTGCCATATGGTGGATTCCGGCGGGTCAACCCAACACTCATTAAATACAGTCGGTTACCCGTACCCCTTTTATAAAGGCTTGATGGGTATGGTGGTGATAAACCCACCTGACACGTCAGCGCTACATCAACTTTCTCTCTCCAAATAAAACTCATCTTACAACTCACTTTTCAACCTTAATAAGAACTCACATCACCACTAAAACTCACATTTCATTAAAATACTTATTTTATATAAAATACAACCCACTAAATACTCACACACTCACAACAAAATAAAATATATTAATTAAAAAATGAGAGGGCCCACCATTATCACAACTCACATATGTGACTTTCTCACCGAATGGCTCTCAAAAATTGTCAAACTCACCATGCTAGTGGGGGACTCACCTAGGTGAGTTTTAGACCGGGATGGGACTCGCGTGTGACTTGGGGAAGTCACCTAGGTGAGTTTGGCCAAAGTCACCACCATACCGTCTAGCCTAATAAAGTTAATAATAATTAGTGAACCTCATTTAGCATTAATTGCAATTGGTATTAATATTATGGTGCATTTGATTCCCACCTATTAGATATAAAAGGAAGTAAATTAAATTGTTTGTTTAGTGTGTTTTAATTTAAAACTAGGTTTTCAACTCGCGTTCCGTTGCGGAGAGCGGGGTTTTCCGTTTTCGTTGTGGCGTTCTTTGTTATGTAAGTTTGTGTTACGTGCTTGGTCCTAGCAACGACTTTTCGCAATGGCAGTAAACCACATGAATTGTTATGTAATTTTTTAAAGAGTTAAAATATTATTGTTTATTGAACAATACAATACCTAATGAATGTGTATATTAAAATTTATAATTACACCATTGTCTTACATCTATTACTCGTAGAAAAAAATGTATACATGATATTTTTCTAATATAATTAGAGTCCTAGAACTTATTAGACCCCCAATACAAGCAAATGACAAAGTGAAAGACAAACACCTGATAACGAATGCAACTTTTTTTTGCCCTGAAGCAAACAACTTTCGTCGCATATACCGTTGGAATAAAGGGATCCCTACTCACGTCTTATCTTGAACCACACGCTGTCAATGAAAAAAAAGGAGTTAGATATATAGCAAATTCTTCAAGGGATTTGGGCGACGATAAAAGGAGTTTAAAACCGATATCAACATCACGTATTTTTAGGAATCCAGCGACAACATGTGAAACAGAATATAACTTAAATGGGAAATCCCTATCTGCTTACCAATAGAGAACGTAGTGTCCACAGTAACAGGTAACAAACTCTAATTTACTTTTTACAAATCTATGGTCAGGATTATCTATAAGGTCGTCTAGCAGACCACATATAATTTAAGATCAAATGTTTTTATATTTAAGTTCTTGTGGAAATAAAATGCAAATTAATACTTTTCGCATTCAGGAAGTAATAGTACTCCTTTTACATGTTATTTGATTACCTATCTACTGAAATTTTATCAAGCCATACTCATTTGACTCTTAGCATATATCTACAGGTTCAATGCAAGAATCCCAAAAGAAAATTTGATATTATCATCGACGACTTAAAATAAAAGTTACATGGATATAGATTCATCCGAGCCCTTTTTTCAGCATTAGCCATCACAATGCGCAGCCTCTAGTTCCTGAACCGTAGTTAGTAAATTCTTTTTTGCGGCTCAACAATGCTCAATGTTCTCATTAGCTTCAAGAATTTGCCTCATTTGTTGTATCCGATCAAAAACACATCAGGACACTCACCTTTAGTAATCTTTTCCGGGTGTTTCACTATATACAACTTGTGCATGGTACGCGGTTGGTAGAGGTGCACAAATAAACCGGTTTTCGAACCGGAACCGGTTTGAACCCGAGGAACCGAACCGGTCAAAACCGGTTTTGACCGAACCGGTTCCGGTTCCTGGTCAAACCGCCGGTTTGAAACCGGTTCGACATTTTTGGGATTCCACCGGTTTGACTACCGGTTTTTGGAACCGGTTTGTCGAACCGGTTTTTGGAACCGGTTTGGAACCGAACCGATTTTTTTTGGATAAAAGTGGGTCCCGGGAATTTACTTTATCATATTTTCTTATCCATATAGATTTTTCTTGTGATAACTTGATAGATAGTCAGATTATCTATTCTATAAATAAGATTAAATTAACAACTATTATCACAACTATCAAATCCTTCAAACAATCATAAATACGAAACAAAAAAAAAAAACATATCCAACCTCAATGGCTAGTGAATCCGCCTCTGGCTACAAGCATACTACGTTGGTATGTGTTTCATCAAGTGTCACAAATAACCGTTAAACAAAAAAAAAAAAAGAAAAAGAAATCGTACAAACCAGTCGAAACCAGAAGTTGGAAAGACTACAACAATGAGCATTTACCGAGCGGTCATAAAAAAAGCACAATGCAAGTTCTGCTTCATTCTTTGCGTTGTTCCAAATACGACGTTGGAAAGAAATCAATATTAGTCATCCTCATTGTGAAGTAACTCAAGGCTCAGCAGAAACAAACCCTGAACGCGGGCAAACGACGATGGGCCGAGATGGCAAGTTTTCGATGTACTATCCGGAATTATCTAGTGATCAAACATTATGCTGTGTTTTGTGAGTTCAAAGATGGTTACCTATTTAACCACTTCGGACAACGAACAGACAACGATATGATCCCAGAACACTATGCAAGCCGCGCCTACACTCATGTAGGGGTCTTGAGTTTGCCGAAGATGGGTTGCAACAGACCTAATATTATTTTCATGAATCATTCCAAGAATTGTAATAATATTAATAATACTAAATATGGTAGTACACCTAGACTCAGACAACAACAGCGAGGGATTCTTCATCCCAAAAGAGACGTGATCTTTTATCTCGTATGGTACATCTGTTTAACCCAACATAAACAAAAGAAGGAAAGGGGTGATTCCTATAATGTCCACTGAGTATGAGCAATATATCAAAACAGATTTTGAGAGAGGTACTTCACCAACTGACTATGAATCTTATGATTGAAATGAGGTTTTGGAAAACAAAGAAAATCAGTTCCTGTTCTAAAGTTCCCGCTGGCCCTGGATATATTAAGTGTCCAAAGCTTCTTTCGAGCATCTGAAACTCATCATTTTCAACCATTGGTAGATTATTTCAATCCCGAAGAACAAACTAACTTGCAGAGTCATAGAGAATGTGTAGTTTTTTAAAATGACCACTTAGACTCATCATGGTAGCGTAATACATCACACAAACCTCCACTTGAACGCCCTTAGGACTTGAAGAAGGGTGTCTTTAAATGACGAGTGCAAATTAATGAAGCCACTCAACTAACCGATCAAGAAATTGCGTTAGATGCTAGTAGCTACGGCTCTTTTTGAAGAACCACCTACGTGATTATATGTTGAGCATCTTGGCAGAAGATGACAAACCCAAGATGGAGCTGGAGTGTCTATGTCACAAACCTGACACGTACAATAGCACATACTACTAGTTTTTATTTTTATTTCGTTTATGTTATTTCCTATATGTTTGTAATTCCAATATGTTTAAAAAAAAACAGCAAAAAACCGTTCTTGTCATTCACACTTATTGTATTTCGTTTATGTTGTATTTCCTATATGTTAAAAAAAAAAAAAAAAAAAAAAAAAAAAAAACCAAAACTGACCAAACCGGTTTTAAAGGTTAACCGGAACCGAACCGGTTCCAAACCGGCAAACCGGTTCGGCATGAACCGATACCCAAACCGGTTCCAAACCGGTTCAGGTTCGTGCCGAACTGGTTTCGTCGCATCCTGATGACTTAAACTGGTTCTTTTTGACATCAAAAACCGGAACCGAACTGGTTAACTGATTTGCGCACCTCTAGCGGTTGGTAGAGGCCAGCATGTAAAGTTTAAGCAGTACTAATGGAAGAATTATTTTTCTATATACATTTATCAATACATACACACGTAAGAATGATATCATGTTCTTATATTAAACAGTTTTCTAAAAGAAATTTGACAAAACCAATACTATATATACTAATTTACATGGGATTCAAATTAAATTAGAGTTGCATCTATTTATTAGTATGCTATGCATTTTTCAAGGTTGCAAGTCAACTGAAAATGAATGATTGCATCCCAAACAGAAACTCTTTAACCTATGGTATGCAATGCGTCCTTGATATCGCATCCGCCATAAGTTCAAGTCCCAGACATGGCGTGTGAGTATCTGTTATTCGATAAAAAAACATAGTATGCAAATACGCCCGCTTTTAGTACAACACCATATCTTGCGCAGATATTATGGGCCTCTTAAATACAAAGTTTTAATAAGCAGTCCAACTAACACCTCAAAACTACTTTTACTAAATAGTTGTCGCATTAAAGGAATAAACAAATCTTATATGTGTTTACTGATAGTTGATATAGGAGATGACAATAACATATAAGCACATATAAGAAACTACGGTAAATACCAAGTATTGATCATATTGTTCCACGGAAAATGATTTCCATGTACTTGTAATATCATTATATTTGGGTTCTTTTATCTTCAATTCGTGTAATCTTTTTATACCAATGTTTACTAATGAACCTTATCCGCATCCAATTCACTAAAATTTATATCTTATCTGCTACTAGAAATGTTGAAAAGGTGACTTTCTGTATGCCTAAGTTTCATTACTATAAGTTTTGGATGCTGGTACATATGAGTTTACCACTGAACGAATACTACGACATTTTAATCCAGCACCCGCAACGAAACATGGGCTACAATCCTCGTTAGATACTTAGTTACTGATGCTCAACATATGTTATTTTTAAGTGTTGTTTAACCCACTAGTTCAATAGTCACATGAATTGTGCCTTATAAGTTACTAGACGAGTACCCGTGCATTGTAGTGATAAAAAAAATTATGGGTTATAAACGAAAAATAATAAAAGTTTGAGGATTAAACATAATGTTTTGAAACCCGGTTGGTCCCGACCAGTTTAACCGGTTATGGTCGAAAAAACGGGTCAAATTAAATCGGGTATTATATTATTGAAACCCGGTTAGACCCGCCAGGTTTGAAGTGACCAGTGTCAACCTTGTTTTTGAGATATATATATATATATATATATATATATATATATATATATATATATATATATATATATATATATACTTTTTTTTGTATCATTCCATATATATATATTTTTTATTTTTGTGGAAGACCGTGTTAACCCGGTAACCCGGTGACTCGACCATGTGGATTAGAGACATGGTTTTTAAAACATTAATTAAACATTATTAAAACTAAATAAAAATAATATGGGTTATAAACAAAAGTAATAATAAAAGTTTTTAGTTTTCATATATACTTTGTCTCATTATGAACCATGTACTAAATTAAATACTATTATGAACCACGAAAACTGGTAATAGCAGGTTTTTTCATTACTGCTTTGACTGGTCAAATTTGACTTTCTTAAATTCTACCTCATTTTAGTTTTTTAATATTTCCATCTCATTTCCAATTTTCCCTCCAAAAGTTTTCCCTCCAATTGACATTATAACAAGCCATCCTTAGCTTTACTAGCAGTCTAGCATCCAGTATCTCAGCTTCTAAATCGAGATTCTGTTTTGAACTCTCATCTTCACATGGGCTTAAGATGACATCTGATTCTGGTTTTGGTTCATCTTTCGCCTCAAAGCTGTCATTTTCTCCCATATCCAACTTCTCTTCAACCTTCAAATCCTCACATGGATTAGAGGTTTCATTTGTAGTTTCAAAGTCCATAGCCTCCTCGAGCACCAGACTGCATTCGAGCACTGGAAAAAAATGTAAAAGTATGCTTGAATGTTATTCTGTCTAGGATTATTCTATCCTTTACTTTACCTGTTTGACCCATTAGGGATAGAAGTTAACGGAATCGACCCATTCAACTTAATTCAGTTAAAAATTTCACTTCTATTTGTAAGTATGCCTTTCAAGTACTTAATATAGTTTATATAACAGCTATAACGTTACTCAAAAACAAGAATTGAACGGAGAACATTGCTACTAATAACAGCGTGCTAAGTTTACAAATTTTCTTTAATCAGGTGGTGCACTAAATCTAGTGAACTTTCGGATGTAGCTATCGAGGTGTAAGTGTGGCATCTTGAAGGAACATGTCCATACTACATAGTTTCAGAAAATCTCTCTATAGCATCAAAGACAACAGTACCAGTATTCGAGACAAGGCCGGCTGGAGACAGGTGCTGCAGGGGCAGTGGCACAGGGCCCACTAAATATTGGGGCCTCAATTTTATACCCTGTCACTTTGTATTGTTGCTTAGTTGTTTATTTTTTACGTAACAAATAAAAGTTATCAAACACTAAGAAAGGTAAGCAAAGTTACATAGTTTCTGTTTGTGTTTTATTTAATATTCATTATTTGTCTAATAGTTTAATATATCAATTTTAAATACAATTATTATCGTTTAGGGATTTTCTATAAAAATTAATATGGGCATTTAGGAAAATTGAGGTATGTAATTTAAGTATTAATAATTTGGGACACAAACTTCAATCGAAACTGATGTGTGCTAAAACACACATCATTTATAACCCGAAAAACGCTATTAATTGGACTAAAATGCTAAAATATGGATAATTATCTTGCAAATATGTTTTTTTGGTATTTTTATGTCTTGCAGGTAAAAATGATTGAAAACGGAGCAAAAACGGGTAATTACGGGTTCGTCGCGATCAAAAGTGCCTATTATTCAAAATCAAGACAAAGTCGTGAAAAGTCCCCGAGCATGCCATTGGAAAGAGCACGAAAAAACGAGTCTAACGGTGCCCTCGGATCTTAATGGGCCAGCCCGTAACCCATTTTATAGGCCGGGCCAGCCCAAACAAGCAAAAGCCCAACAAGATAATGTTTAAAGCCCAATATAAGCCCATGATCAAAAGAAAAAAAATGATGAAATCTGAATTATAGAGAGTGACATCATCGTGACATCAAGGTCACATGTTAGTAAATTAATTCATACTATGTCACATGCCATACCACTAAATTGAAGGGGCGAATAGTAGACTGACACGTGGCGGGATAAAGTTCTATCTCAATACAATTCTTCTGTTATAAATGAAAGAATGCAAAGTTGATCCAACAGTCAAAATATGATGCGTATAATAGAAGCGAAGAGAATGTCTACGCGTGCATCATCCGTTGGTTATTTTTCTGCTCATTTTTTTGGTGATCCGTGTGTACGAGGTTGCAGGCATATGATTGGCTCATAATTTCTATATGATAAGGACGAAATTTCCATTTTCACCCTTCCTTGGCTATAAAAGCCAACTCGTCCCCCCTCATTTTTTTTCACCTAGGATCTTAGTTTTCTTATTTTTAGTTTTAAGTTTTTAGCTTATTTTAGTTTTGTAGTAGCTTATTTATGTATTTCATGCTTATTGTACGTGCTTATTTCGCAAGCTTATTAAGATGATGTAATAAAATGGTTTGATGCTTATTAAAGTTCTCGGTTTGATTATTTCTTGCTTATTTGTTCATTAATCTTTGTTTTCGTGTTAGCTTATTCTATAAGCTGTATTTTCGTGCTTATTTTTGCAACTTATAATTCTCAAAAGTTCTTAAAAGTTTAGAAAATGACTCCTAAAAGCTCTCAAAGCTATATCGATTCATTCTTAAATATTTTTAAGCACTTTTCGAAATAATAAGCTAAAATAAGTTCGAATATAGCTTATTTTTGTGCTTAAATCGTTTTAGTTTTTATTAGAAGCTCATATTTTCTGTTAAGATAAGCTTCTAAACAGCTTATTTGGTTTAAAGTGAGCTTATATTGTTAGATCAAACTTTTGTGAGCTTATTTGCTTATTCGCTTTGTCGTTTGATTCGTTTATGTGCTTATAGCTTATTCTAAGTCCTTGTTGCTGTTTTTCGTTGCTCTTTGATGTGATTGAGTGCTATTTTTATTTACATTTAGGCTTATTTAGCAATCTTGGGTGTGGATCTCGTTTTAGATTTTATTCCTTTAGCTTATTTTTGTACTATCTTGTTTATTTCGTTCTTTGAGCTATAGGTTTTTTAGAAGTACTATTATCGTATGCATTGACAATTGCTTAGTTCTCTTTGCTATTTTGAACTTATGAATAATCGAAATTCTTGTTTTGGGAAATAAATTATTGCTAATTTATGTGTTTAAATTTTCATTCGCTATTTTGAAATCGCTCGTAATTTTTTTAGTTGTTTGCTTAAAAGAAATCGTGGCCTTATTATGAGTTTCAGCTTATTCGAATGTGCTTATTGGTTCTGGCTTATTCTTGTGATTTATTTCCTACTAACAATCTGTGCAAGCTAGAAGTTTTAATTGGGCCGTTAAGATCTGTTGGGCCTCAATAGAATTACTAGGTCTAAAATTGGGCTCCTCTAGTAGTTTAATCTTGGTCTGGGCCTGCGTTTTTAAAACTAGGGCTTGATTTAGTTAAAGAAAGTGCATTTTGTTGTATAACTGTACAACAATTAAAAGTGTGTTTTAATTTGTGTTGCGACTTTTGGTACCGGTCATCTCATGAGGCGTGGAGCTTAAGTGTTTATTTAGCTAGACCAAATTTGATTATTTGTTTTAGCTAAATAAATCGGGTGGTATTCGTTTATTTGCGGGTCATCCAATTCGGTTTCCAATACTTCTATCCTTTTTTCAATACATTAGTTTGCTTAAGAATAAAAATTTGATTTTTTGCTTATTGATTATTATAGTAGCGGTATTTATATTAGTGATTGTTAAGTGAAATAGGTATTGAAATTAATCGAATTTAAAAAAGGGTTAATTAATTAATAATCTTTGATTATTTAGATTTGTGGTTTAAACGTTTTAAAGGGCAAAATCGGTAAAAATAGTTAAACTTCACATCTAGTAATCAATATCTTTTTAAGAGGTTTTTGTCAAAATAAGCCAACGTTGTGAGATAATTATCTTTTCTAAGGAAATTGATTCGTTAATAAACTTATTCACACTAATAAACTTTTCACATCACTTAACAAGCTTTGCATCTAATAATCTTTAGATCATTTTAGCATCAGTTCTCGTAGCTTAATTGTTTATTGTAAAATTTTAAGGTATTATTTTCTAGTATAAAAAATCGTCTATAAAACCAAAGACTTAAAAGATAATCCAACATTATCTTTATAAAACGATAGATCGTGATTTGTTCAACTTCAAACCTTCGTTGGGACTTGACTCCGGAAAGATGAATTATTGTTTGTCCTCAAGCAATTTCACTTCTATACGGAAATTAATATACTATATCTATTACACGACTAGCACAAGTATCGTGTGTATTCCCTCCACCCCCGTTCTTGGGTGTGTGTGGTTGAGGTTTGGGGTGTTGTGGGTTGTTGGGTGGGGGGGGGGGGGGGGGTGTGGTGGGGGGGTGGGGAGGGGGGGGTTTGGGGAGGTTTTGTTACGATCATCACGGTTTGTTTCGCGGTTGATGCCTTGAAGATCCTTTCTTTTAGAAAGTTATTTTTGTACCTATTATAAATATATATATATATATATATATAAATATATATATATATAATATATATAAATAAATAAATAAAAAATCAATAAAATTCAAAATTATTTTCATTTATTTTTTCTCTATTTAAAATAAAAATACATATATATTTTTCCGTTTCTATTTTACTGTTTATAGAGAATAAGGGATAGATTGTTAGAGAGGGAAGTATGAGGTGAAGGTGGTGGGGGCGAATAAAAATGAGGATGAAAGATTTACAAAGAATTCTAAAACGTATAAAACCAAATTACTCCGTTTTTAACTTTTGGTATATTGAAGCTGCAATTCTTCGAACCAGATCGAGTTACATTTTCCCAATCCCGAGAAAAGTTTACAATTTTGTCAAGATGAAGAATCCGAGTCCGAAAATATTTTTCACGATTCTATACAAGGAGAGGACGAGAACGCTGAAGACATCCAAATGGTCGATCATTTAAGACCGATGAAAGCTACACCGAAAAACCTATCGTAGTTATTGAAAGATGTTAATCGTTGTTCCAGCCGTTCTAGCAGATCAATTTGAATTGAAACCCGAGTTACTTGATTTCGTAAGTAACAAGGAGATTTTACCAAATAACCCGAACTCTAAGACTAAACCAAGTGCCTGATGATGTGGTGAAATTGATCTTATTCCCGTTTTCTCTTAAAGGAGCAGCCGAGACATGGCTTGAGAACGAACCTCCTTGTTCCATTACGACTTGGGACGATTTAGTATCAAAGTTCTTGAATCGATTTTATCCCCATTCTAAAACAAGAGAGCTCAGAAAAGAAATCATGAATTTTCAGCAAGATTTCGGTGAGACTTTTACTGAAGCTTGGGAAAGATTCAAAGATTTATTAAGGAAATGTCCTCATCACGGATTCTCTCTCCTTCACCAAATTGATTTTTTCTATAACGGGTTGTGGCAATCTGATCAAGATTCTCTTAATACGGCAGCGAGTGGAAATCTAATGACAAGAAATACTTAAGATGCCTTAACCATTATTGAGAATAAAGCCAGAGTTCGAACTGTTAAAAGTTAGTGGGAGGGGGATAGAGTGGGAGGGGCCCGGAGAGGTGGTAGTGGAGGAAAAACTTCAACTCAAATTGAAGCAAATTTTTGACACAAAAAAAAAAAAAAAAAAAAAACGCGCTCTTACTAAACAAGTCGAAGCTCTTGAGTATCATTTTGCTAGCATGCGAGAAACTTATGACCAAAATCAAGAAGCAGCGGTTCAATTAATGCAAAATCAAATGGGTCAAATGGCAGATTTTCAAGAAAGACCATTAGGTGAGTTCCCGAGCAACACCAGAATGAACCTTCCTGCTGAGCTTAAAGTGATTACTAGTTCGAATGGCTTGACATTGGATGGATCTTTTTCTTCCCCCTTCAATTTCTCGTTTATTTTAAGAAATGAACAAGTGAAACTGGAGACCAAATGGAAATGGTGGAAATTCCTAGCCTCTCAGAGAGCACGAAATCCAATGAATAAGAAAAGAATATACCCACCACTTGTCCCACCTCCAGCAACTCCACCATTGTCCGCCGACACAAAATCAAGGAAGACCCGAAGCCTAATCCTTATCAGCCACCGATTCCATATCCATGTCGGCTTCAAGAAGAAAATTTTCAAGCTTTAAAGAATCTTACGGGACGTGCCGACCATGATATTGTTGATTCTTTGTGCGATAAACTTCCTATTGAAAACAATTCTTTGAGTGGCAGTCCCACTCTTTCTCCTGACCCTGTCGTTGAGTCTCTCTCCCCTTCTCTTACTCCTTCCGGGGAGACTGACTTACTTTTGGAAGAGACCGACGCATTTCTTTCTCTAGATGACTCAATACCACCGGGTATTGATAATGGCCTTTATGACTCGGAGGGAGACATTCCTTTTCTAGAAGAATTATTAAATGATGAAATCCCAAGAGATCTCCCTCCTAAAGAGCTTAAAGATGATGAACCTAGCACGACTAAGTCTTTAATCGAAAAACTTCTTGAAATTGATAATGAAATTTATGATTCTGAGGGAGATATCCTTTTTCTTGAAAATTTATTAAATGGATAACCTTCAAAGCCGAATAAGTCCATAGATCATACTCATATAGGGGAACCAACACCGAATACCTTTTTAATGGAGGACGTGGAAATCAAATTAAATCCTTTAAAAGATAGTGATGACTCTGTTCCAATCCCTAGGGTATCCGTGACACCCCTGGATTCAATTGACTCTATCTTGGATTCGTATGATACATCATACACTAATCCATCTGATCTCGATTCTGAATCCACTTTGAATTATGGTAATCTAATTTTTAATATTCAGAATGAGCATTGTGATAAGCCCAAAACAGAGACCATAATGGATGAGGTACACAGTACCGTTTAAATCCCATCTCTGCTTAAAGGATTAACCTCTGATAAGTCCATGCAAGACATAATTCTTCAACGAATTCGTCATGGCATGGTTAATTCTTCTCGCTTATCCTTCTATCTTGACCTATTTTTTCTTGAGGATAATTTTGGATCCCTTTCATCTGATTCATTCGAGTTAGGTGACCAAAATATAGTTTTTGATCCTCAGATCTTCTTTATCAATGGAGTTTTCTCTTTTATAATAAAAACTCCACATCTTCTGAGTGATAATTTCTTGATAAATAAATGTCATATCTTAAGAGAAATTTCATTGATGATCGAATCTTCGGTCAGTTTTCACCCCAAGGACAAAGAAATTCGGGGAGAGTCAAGCTAGAGACTCGCACAAAAATAAGCGCTTCTCGGGAGGCAACCGTGTCTTATCGTTTTCTTCAATTTTCCCATTTTCTTAACAAAATAAGAGTGTGTGATTTTATAGCCAAAGTGTTGGGCGTGCTTCTTATTATGTTATGGGTTTCGTTTTGCAGGATTCCATAAGATCAATGAAGACCCGTGCTTGTTTTCAATATACCAATCAGTCGGGTCCTTCGATCTTTTGCCTTATTTAGGGAATCCTGCTCAATCGTTGATCATGTAGTATATATTGTGATTTCCCCTTCACAACTTGGATTAACAAAGCATTTGCCTTTTCGTTCCTTAAGTGTGGGGTGGCAACCCGAACATTTTTAAACATTGAGGCCAATGTTCGGTTCTAAGTGTGGGGGGATTTCTGTCGAAATATGATCTTGCCTGTGCTGTATAGTGTCTCTTGTAGCAAGACCGCTTTTTTGCAAAAAAAAATTAATAATTAAAAATTTAACTGCTTTATTTGAATAAAAACACAACTCTGTAGTTGTTATTATTAGTATTAATAAGTTAGGCGTATATCAGTAGCTTTTGACTTGATCGAGTTTTAAACTCTAGCTTTCCCCTTAGCTTTTTAGACGATAATAGTTGCTTTAACTTTAAAATTTGCAAAAACGAAATTATGATAGAGTTAAATATAAGTTGATGCTAAGTTGGATGAGTTGATATAGTTTAAGCTCATAGAGGTTAAATTGTGGCTTTTTGCTTCCCCAGCTTAATAAACGTTAAATAATTGGTAAATAAATAAAGTTGCTTTGGTTTTTGCGATTCTTAGTTAAGATCCTTCGAGAGATTCCTTCAAGTGAAATTAAAGGACACACGATGTTTTTAGTGTTGAGGGGAAATATGCTACCTGATATCCTGACAAGTCTCGCTACCGATTCTAGGTAGTTAAAAGACCACATGACTTGAAATTTGGCTATAATAATAATTATGTAATAAACCGAAGCCGAAATAAGACCACTACCTCTTGCCGGCTCACAACCGATGTGGTAGTCGTTTAAAAAGGTCTTGGAGGTAATAAATAAACAACTGTGTGTTTTAAGGACCGAGGATAATTAATGTGTAATAATAAATAATAAAAAATCCAAATTCGACTCTGGGGTAGTATCTAAATAAGGCCTCCGACTCTGGACTCGTAGTTGAGTTGTTCAGATGAAATAAAAAAGCGATAACCCCTAATTCATGGCGAAATTAGATACCCTTAATGTTGACCTATTCTCACCATAATCGATTCTTAGGAATGATGCAAACTAATTAATGGCTTAAAACCGGGTTAACAATTATATTAATAAGCCATAAGTTTACTTGTCACTAATAAAAATAATAAAATCCTTAGATGATTTAAAAAACTAATGAGGCGAAAAGTTAGTAAACACTTACACAAATAGCATTATAGTTAGTGTTACATCTAATCTTATATTAGGACTATGAATTCAAATAAGCTTGGTTTGGGGATCGTGAAAAATCGAGGATGACGAACTCCCGTTCTTAAAGCCTTTTAAATAATGTTATTTAATTTTTATCTTAGTTTTTATCTAATATTGAATAAGTGGTTAAAACGTGGGCGCTTTTGAGATAAATGATTTTTGAACCTTCTTAATGAACCTTTTCTGTTCTTGTTTGATTGTAAAGGGTCATAAATTAAGGGGGGTTTTAATTATTTATTTTCGAACGTGTTTTATAAACATTGCGTGTGGGACCAGCAATGGCTTATGTAGGGAATTTGGCGGATGTGTTTCTAAACACACCATCATTTAATAACCTAAAACACTATTAAATTAGACTAAAATGCAAAAATATGGAAATTATCTTGCAAATAATGTCTGTTTGGTATTTTTATGTCTTGCATGTAAAAAGATTGAAAGACGAGCAAAAGCATAGATTTCGTCGCGATCAGAGTGTCCTATATAGTCTAAATCAAGACAGAGTCGTGAAAAGTCCCCGAGCATGCCATTGAAAAGAGCACGGAAAAACGAGTTCAACGGTTCCCTCGAATCTTAATGGTCCAGCCCGTAACCCATTTTATGGGTCGGGCTAGCCCAAACAAGCAAAAGCCCAACAAGATAATGTTTAAAGCCCAATATAAGCCCATGATCAAAAGAAAAAAATTAATGAAATCTGAATTATAGATAGTGACATCATTGTGACATCAAGGTCACATGTTAGTAAATTAATTCATACTATGTCACAATATACATAGCCAATATCGCACTAAATTGAGGGCGAATAGATAGACTGACCTTGCGGGATAAAAGTTCTATCTCCACTCAGTTATAAATGAAAGAATGCAAAGTTGATACAACAGTCAAAAAATGATGCGTATAATGGAAGCGAAGAGAATGTCTACGTGTGAATCATCCGTTGGCTATTTTTCTACTCATTTTTTGGTGATCCGTGTGTACGAGGTTGCAGGCATATGGTTGGCTCATAATTTCTATATGATAAGGACGAAATTTCATTCAAGCCCTCCTTGGCTAAAAACCACTCGTCCCCCTTATTTTTTCACGGATCTAGGATCTTAGTGTTTCTTATTTTTAGGTTTTAAGTTTTAAGCCTTATTATAGTTTAATTAGTAGCATATTTATTTATTTTCATGCTTATTGAACGTGCTATATATCGCAAGCTTGAATAAGATGATGCAATAATAATATTTGAATGCTTGATTAAATATTTCTTTCGGTTTGATTATTCCTTGCTTATATTGTATCATAATCTTTGTTTTCGTGTTAGCTTATTCTATAAGCTGTATGTATCGTTTATTTTTGCAACTTATTATTCTCAAAAGTTCTTAAAAGTTTAGAAAATGACTCCTAAAAGCTCTCCAAGCTATATCGATTCATTCTCAAACATTTTTTAAGCACTTTTCGAAATAATAAGCTAAAATAAGCTCGAATATAGCTTATTTTTGTGCTTTAAAAATCGTTTTACTTTCATTAGAAGCTCATATTTTCTGTTAAGATAAGCTTCTAAAAAACAGCTTTTTGGTTACAGGACTTATATTGTTATATCGAAACTTCTTGTGATCTTATTTGCTTATTAGCTTTGCCGTTTGATGTCGTTTATGTCTTATGACCTATATCAAAGTCCTTTTTGCAGTTATTCTTTGCTACATTGAGTGATTGACACACACACATCATTTACGTTTAGGCTTATTTAGCAATCTTGGGTGTGGATCTCGTTTTAGATTTTATTCCTTTAGCTTATTTTCGTACTATCTTGTTTATTTCGTTCTTGAGCTTATTAGGTTTTTAGAAGTACTTATTTCGTTATGCTTTTGATAATTGCTTAGTCTCTTTTGCTTATTTTGATCTTATTAGATAATCGACTCTTGTTTTGAAAATAATCAGTGCTTAATTTTGTGGTTTAAATTTTCATTCGCTATTTTGAAATCGCTCATAATTTTTGTTAGTTGTTTGCTTAAAAGAAATCGTGGCCTTATTCTGAGTTTCAGCTTATTCGAATGTTCTTATTGGTTTTGGCTTATTAGTTTGCCTTATTCTTGTGATTTATTTCCTACTAACAATCTGTGCAAGCTAGAAGTTTTAATTGGGCCGTTAAGATCTGTTGGGCCTCAATAGAATTACTAGGTTTAAAATTGGGCTCCTCTAGTTGTTTAATCTTGGTCTGGGCCTGCGTTTTTAAAACTGGGGCTTGAATTAGTTAAAGAAAGTGCATTTTGTAGTATAACTGTTCAACAATTGAAACTGTGTTTTAATTTGTGTTGCGACTTTTGGTACTAGTCATCTCATGAGGCGTGGAGCTTAAGGGTTTATTTAGCTATACCGAATTTGATTATTTGTTTTAGCTAAATAAATCGGGTGGTATTCGTTTATTTGTGGGTCTTTAATTCGGTTTCATTTTTTATCCTTTTTTAATACATTAGTGTAGCTTAGAATAAAAATGTTTGCTTTGCTTATTTGATTATTATGAGTAGCGAGTAGTTTAATTAGTGCTTGTTAAGTGAAATTGGGAATTTTAAATTAAGTGTGAATTTGAAAAAGGGTTAATTGATTAATAATCTTTGATTATTTAGATTTGTGGTTTAAACGTTTTAAAGGGCAAAATCCGCAAAAATAGTTATACTTCACATCTAGTAATCAATATCTTTTTAAGAGGTTTTTGTCAAAATAAGCCAACGTTGGGAGATAATTATCTTTTCTAAGGAAATTGATTCGTTAATAAACCTTAATTCACACTTAATGAACTTTTCACATCACTTAGCAAGCATTTGCATCTTAATAATCTTTTAGATCATTTTAGCATAATTCTCGTAGCTTAATTGTTTAGTATAATTTTAGTATTATTTTCTTAGTATTAAAAATAGTCTTTAAACCAAAAACTTTAAAAGATAATCAAGCATTATTCTTCATAAACATAATCGTGATTTGTTCAATTCAAACCTCGTTGGGACTTCGACTCCGGAAAGATTGATTATTGTTTGTCCTCAAGCAATTTTCACATCCTACGGGAATTACTATACTATACTATTACTCGACGAGCACGTTTCGTGTGGATCAGAAACTTTAAATGAAAAACGAACGTGTAATTATAGTTTTAGATTATGCCTTTGGTTTATTAAACAAATGACTGTTTTACGTGCAAACTTGATTAAATCGTCACAACAACAACAACGAACTTCTTTATGTTTACTCCATTTATCACGTATAAAAGGGCCAACGTTGTGACTATGGCACAGGGCCACCAAAATCCATGAGACGGCCCTGATTCAAGATGAAGTACCCTAAGTCCAAAAATCCTAAAGGTGTCTACTTTCTACTTCTCAAACACTATAACATATCAGATTTTCGTATAACATCAAGAAACTTTTACTGGTTACATAAACCTGATGGTGACTATAAACTATTGGAACCGTACGGAAAGAAGAAAACACCCTTAAGATGAGTTCGGACATTTCCATTAGCGGGTCAACATATAAAGTTCATGTGCAGTTAAAGAACACATCAAAGAAACTGGACAACCACTGATGACATATAGTACGAATAACAGGCTTATTGGGCTTAACTCGTACTATACACATTTGGGCTTAGGCCCAATATGACAAAACATACAAGCTGCCACTAAGCCTAGGATAAGCTGGCTGCGGCCCGGATATTTCAAGACGAACGCAGATAAGGCACTTTCGCAACACACGTGCGGAGGGCAATCTGTGTTCGCAACCACGATTACAAGCGGATCCTTGCCCGACAAGGTTCCCACTCTGGCCACTAACAATCATAAGCGAAATACTAGGAAAACCTAGTATTTGGCTCACCTATAAAAGGGGGGTCTCTGACATTCCAAAGAGGTACGATTTTCTGACTCACATTTATACACACTTACTCTGACATTCTCTGACAACATGATCTCTTACTCTTAAGGTAAGGCTAACGGTTTATCTTTATTTGTGCAGGAAATCATCTCATCACTTGGTTTAGTACAAGATCCAATCCACCAATAACTTATTGGCCCAACCCAATAAGCAACCCAGGTCTATTTCATACCCCGTCACACTTTTTGTGCTAACAAGTTGGCGACATCCGTGGGACCCCGAATACAACCACGTTTCCTAAAATACTCATCATGAGCACTAACGAGCAAACTCCCCATAGCCAACCCACATACGCCGTGCGGAATACGCTAGGAAAGGAGCAAATCTCGCAAGACATGGACATGCCTACTTCCGATGCAGCCCTACGAGAAAACTGCGACAGAAACTACCATCAACTTTTGCCAATCATAGCCGATAAAGTACACCAAGAGAAGGTACAACATGAAAATCTCAAGGCAGTAAAAGCCCGTCTTAATTTTGAGGAAGTTTCGCAGCACTCCGAGTCAGGAACACCAAGCGGAAGGAGGGACCTCAGAAAGACACTCGGATCTAGACGTATCCGTAGTGTGTCCGAAAGTCCTGAGCCAAGGCACGGCCGACCCGAGTCACCAAGGAAGAGAGATCCGGAAAGAAAAACGGTGTTCAAAAGGCTGGAAAAGGGTGTATTTCATAGGCTTAGAGATAAGGAGAAGAGTATGTCCGCACACTTGAATAACTCAAGGCGTCAGTCGTACCATAGTAGTCGCAGAGATACTGAGAGTTGTTACCAGAGCTCCCGCTCAAGAAGAACATAGCCTACCTCTGAGAAACATCATAAAAAGAGCATCCTCACACAAGACGGAAGCTCTGTCAGAAAGCAAAGGTAGCGCAGGAGGACACTGGAAGTCAAGGTTAAAAAAGCAAAGGTCAAGCATTGAGGATGACGATCTATCCCAGCCATGGGTATGCGAGGAAACTGATCCGTTCACTCCCCGCATTAGTTATTTTGATCTCCCAAAAGGACCCGCATGCCAAGTCACGTCAAAACATATAACGGGAGCGATGATCCAGAAGACCACCTCAAGATCTTTCAGACAACAACAAAAGTGAAACGTTGGGCAATGCTAACATGGTGCCACATGTTCAACTCCACACTTACCGGATCCGCCAGGGTATGGTTTGACGACCTCCCTCCTAAATCCGCAGATAGATACGATGACTTAAAAGAAGCCTTCCTTGCAAATTTCTGTCAACAGAAAAAGTGCATCAAAGATCCTGTGGAAATCCACCATATCAAGCAGAGAGAAGGAGAATCTACAGAAGATTTTGTGCGTAGATTCAAGGTTGAAAGCAAGGATGTGAAAGGGGCACCGGAAATCATAAGAATCTCAGGATTCATGTATGGAATCACAAACCCTAAACTGATTAAACTTTTGCATGATAAAATCTCGAAGTTAGTAGATGAGATGATGAGGATTACTACGTCCTTCCTTAGGGGGGAGGTGGCAGCTAGTAACCAAGAACGGAAGAAGTCACTTCTGCCATGGAAATAGTAGGAGGCCGAACATAAGCAGAATTTCAAGAAAGGATTTTTTAAAAATCAACAAAGGTCAAAGCAAAGACAAGACAGGTTTACTCTTTTCTCAAAATCTCTAAAAGAAATTTTGGCATTGGAAAAAGGAAAATTTAAAGCTCCACCTCCAATGACGACCCTGGTCGAAAAAAGAAACAGCAATAAATTTTGTAAGTTTCATGGAGAGGGGGGGAGCACAACACTGATGAATGCATGCACCTGAAGAGGAATATAGAAGAATTGCTGAAGAATGCGAAACTGACGCATGTAATCAAAGAATTAAAGCAAAATAGTGGAAAGGATCAGCCAAAAGCAAACAAAAAAAGGGGAAACATCCAGTAAGGATAAAGCCTTGGCAATCCTGATGGTATAGCCGTGGCAGAAGCTAGCTAGGCAAAGAATTACCCAAAGTTTTTCCCCCGACCCAGAAATCTCATTCCCACCTCTAGAAGAAGAAGAAGGAACTGAAGGACCAATGATCATTGAAGCAGAAATTGGGGGCCATTTCATACACTGAATGTATGTAGACGGTGGGTCAGCTTCAGAAATACTAAACGAACATTGCTTTAACAGACTCCACCCGAAAATAAAAAATCTGATGGTTCTGGCCACTGCCCCCCTAATAGGGTTCAGTGGCGAAATCATATGGCCATTAGGGCAATTGTTACTACTAGTGAATATTGGAGATGAAGAACATTCAACCTCAACTTGGATGAATTTTGTGGTAGTAAGATCGTCATCTCCATACAACAGAATCATCGGAAGATCGGGAGTCGGGAAAATACAAACAGTTCCGTCAACAGCTCACGGAATGTTAAAGTTTCCTGTAGCAGGAGAAGTACTTACACTAAGAAGAAGCAAAATCATTCCAATTGAATGCGCAGCGGTCTCAAGACCAGAGGGATAACCTTCAGCTGCCCATCAAGCTATAGAAGAAAGAATTAAGGTAGCAATAAACCCAGATTATCCAAAACAAACAATAATGATCGGGTCTACTCTTACAGAGGAAGGACGGAACAAGCTATGTGACTTACTCCAACATAACCTGGATGTGTTCGCTTGGAAGCCCGCAGACATGACCGGCGTCCCACGACATATAGCGGAACATTGGTTGAACATACGGGAAAGATGCCCTCCGGTCAGGCAAAAGAGGAGAAGTCAAACAACAGATAGGAACCAGGCAATACAAGAAGAAGTTGAAAAACTTGTTGATGCCGGTATCATGAAAGAGGTCAACTATCATAGTTGGTTATCTAATCCGGTAATGGTAAAAAAGCACGATGATAGCTGGAGGATGTGTGTAGATTTTAAAGACCTGAGCAAAGCATGCCCTAAAGACGGTTATCTGCTACCAAAAATAGATTGGAAGGTGGAATCCCTCTGTAGATTTCCCTTAAATGCTTTCTGGATGCATACAAGGGTTACCACCAAATAAAGATGGCAAAAAAAAGATAAAGAGAAGATAACATTCATCACAAGCCAAGGAGTATTTTGCTAATCCAAGATGCCTTTCGGTTTGAGAAATGTTGGAGCAACATACCATCGTCTGGTGGATAAAGCATTCGATAAGCAAATCGGCAGGAATATTGAGGTATATGCGGATGACCTAGTCATTAAAATCCGTACGGAGGACGAAATCATTAGAGACATCGAAGAAATATTCAAAACCCCGAGGGAAATCAACATGAAATTGAATCTAAAAAATGTACTTTCGGGGTAGAAAAAGGGATGTTCGTAGGTTACAAGGTCAATACCAAAGGAATAAAGGTATGTCCGGACAAAGTAGATGTTGTTTTAAGTCTTCCATCTCCGAAATGTTTGAAGGACGTACAAAAGCTGAATGGAATGCTGGCAAGCTTAAACAGGTTCTTAGCTAAGTCAACTGAGAAATCATTACCGTTCTTCAAGACATTGGAAAAATGCACAAAGAAAAGCGACTTTCACTATACCAAAGAAGCCGAGGCTGTATTTAAACAAATGAAACAACTCATAGCAGAACTTCCTACGCTTACCATACCGGAAGAAAAAGAAGAGCTCATTGTCAACCTGGCGGCAGCAAAAGAAGCCGTAAGTGCAGTCTTAATGACTGAAAGGGAAGCTAAGAAAATGCCAATTTATTTCGTGAGCCGCGCCCTAAGAGGTCCGAAAGTAAATTACACGTCAATGGAAAAATTGGTTTTAGCACTGGTGCACGCCAGCAAACGTCTGAAAAGATACTTCCAAGCATACCTAATTATAGTGGTCACGGACCAGCCCATAAAGCAAGTATTGTCAAGACCAGATGTGGCAAGAAGGCTACAAAAATAGAGTATAGAGTTGGGAGAATATGCCATACACTATAGACTAAGAGTATCTGTTAAGGGACAAATCCTAGCGGACTTCATAGTTGAACGTCTGGAAGAGGATGATCCAGACACTGCCATGGAGGTGAAAAAGAACTTATGGAACCATGGATTTTGTTTACAGACGGGTCGTCCTGTGCGGACGGCTCCGGAGCAGGTGTAATACTCACAAATCCAGAAGGAGCAGAGTTCACATACTCTCTAAGGTTCAGGTTTGAGGCAACCAACAATGAGGCTGAATACGAAGCTTTGATTGCAGGATTAAGAATAGCGGAAGAAATAGGTGTAAAGAACCTCTAGGCAAATGTGGATTCCAAATTAGTGGCTAACCAAGTCAATGAAACCTACATAGCAAAGAAATCAGATATGATTCGGTATTTGGAAAAAGTAAGGACACTCACCAACGGCTTCAGGATGTTCTCCATCAAACAAGTTCCCAGAAGTGAAAACAAAAAAGCTAATGCGCTGAGCAAAATAACATCCACTAGCTTCGCACACCTAAGCAAACAAGTGTTAGTTGAAGAACTCAAAGAGAAGTCTGATAACATCAAATATTTAATACTATTTAGTGGCAAAATACCCCCTATATTGCCTGAAAATGTTTCACTAACACTCGAAAACGAGATATTTTCTATTGATTTGTAGTTTTCTGGTGAAATGCGGGAAAGTGACAAGAAACAAGGGAAAAGGACTTAAAGTGTAAATTCTGAAGAATGTTACCGCGTAACACCAAAAATGGTTATACCGTAACATAAATTAAGCAAGTATGAAGATCAAGGAAGACTTTACGGCGTAACACCATATCTAGTTACGCCGTAACCATATATTTAGAAGGAAATCTTGTCAAAGTTATAGTTACGGCGTAACACCTTATCCAGTTACGCCGTAACCAAGAAAATCTACAAATATGGAATAAAGATCACGTACTTATGGACATTATTTGAAGGTTACGGCGTAACACCGTATATGGTTACGCCAGAACAGCTGCTTAATTATGGAATGTCGTGTAAGATGATTACGGCGTAACACCTTTATTGGTTGCGCCGTAACATGTTCGATACCTATAAATAGAGGCCTCATTAAAGCTATTCTGACATCACTTCCTCCACACCCAATTGGACAGGCGACAAAGGCTTTCGACCTTCGAAGAATTCCACTTGGAGTCCAAGGGAGATCACACTTTACTTACTTTTTGTATTTAATCGTTAAAATACGAATACTATAAGAATTATGAGTTTTCAATATATGATTTCTTCTATCTCTTACTGTGTTTCCATTACCATGAGCGACTAAGCACTTAAAGTGCTGGCCTAGTTATGTAATTACTTTTGTTATGATTGTTTCCTGTTAGACTATGGTTTTATTAGATATTCCTTGACTATCGTGTAACCCTGGGTTTTGGTAGTACGGGTGGTTTGGACCTAGCTTGCCCCATTATTAGATTATATAGTCAATATGGGATCCAATGGGTACTAGGGAGGATCACTAACTCCTTACATGGTGTAGAAACTATCCGGTCACCGCACTTATCACTCAATACTTAAAAAACACAGGAACTCTTTCAGAGGGGTTTAATAATCTTTATAGATTATTAGATATGTTTTGGGAATATTTGAGATTAATCATTGCAACCTGGATAACCGACCTCCCAGATGATTTGGGACTGATTCAGAATCGCAGGGATTATAGGATATACTGCATATGCATTTTCAAGTCTATCGACCTTAGAAACCGCTAATGAAACCATAGTTTAACATTGCACAGGAAAATGTTTTCATAATAGTAGTAATGAAGTAACTAGGTTAGCACATTTTCTCTCTTGATATCTCCAACTCTTTTACTTTCAGTTATTTATTTTATTGTTATTTTTCATTCCTTTCAATTCAAATCAAAAACCATTTTCAAAACGTGACATTTCAAATTAAGACTAATTACAACTTAGCTCTTGGGACGACCTCAGATTTCCATTCTATACTACCCGTGATCGGGTTCTCTGCCCGTTAGTGCGTGGTTAGGTAGATCGAGTTTTATAAATTTTAAACTTGGTAAAAATAAATATTTCAAAAAAAATACGCATCAAGTTTTTGGCGTCGCTGCCAGGGAGCTAAAAATTAGTAGTAATTTGAATTTTTGCAATTATGCCTTTTCTCACTTTGATATATTCTCTAGGAAAAATCATGTATAAGGTTGACCTTGAAGATCTCACCATCGAACAGTATCTTAGGCTGACACAAGAAAATCGAACACCTAAAAAGATTGAAGATATGACTATTGCCGAGTACGTGGAATACGAGAAAAAGGCGAATGAGAACCATATCAGCAATACTAAATCATATCTTCCTACCTATTTCGGAAAAAGTACACCAACCCATGACTCAATCTTGAAATTTGCTCACTACTTTGATCCTAACCAACCAGGCGCCGAGTCCGACTATGATTCAGAAGAATTGGAGGAAGAGGTTGAATACATGAGTGACAAGGAAGTAATCATGGGTGAACAAGAGGAAAGTAACCATGGGTATACTCAGAACATTCCGCACTTTGAAGAAAAGGATGATGTTGACGAATGGTTGAACGCTAAAATAACAAAACACATGAGTATGCAAGGAGTGGAGAACATGAAGGATGCCTTAATTAGCATCATTAAGTCCATTATACAGGAAATGAAAGATGGTATCATGAAAAGGCAATCAGAAGCCTCGACAGGTAGTATAAGTGATGAAGTATCTTCCATCGCCAGTAACGCAATGGACAAAGATGACAACAACACTTCAAATACCGCACCTTATCGGCTACCCGAAAAACTGAGCCCAGGAAGTTTTCTTCTTCCTTTTAATATTTATAACCATAGTTTTTATGCTATCACCACACTAGATGCTAAGGATAATATCATGCCACTGAAGGTCTAAGAATACCTCGGTTTAGATAAAATAAGAGGAACGAGGACCTTAGAAAATTCGACATGAACTAATGCTCCCTTAGGAACTATCAATATTTTGGTGAAATTTGGGGATTTAGAAATTCCTTGTAATTTTCGTTTTTGAAATGGCTAAAGACGTTATAATCTTAGGAAGACCATTCCTAGAATCAACTCGTGCCCAAATTGATGTGTTCAACGAATAGATTTCATTCGAAATAGGCAGTGAAAAATTTGAAGTTTAACATAAATTCTCACTAGTGCATCGAGAAAATTTACATGTTAGACATTGCACGAGGGGAGGAAATCTTTAATCCTTTTGAAATAAGAATAGACTTATTCTCTTATGAATCCCCCACATGCCTAGAGTTTGAACAAAGAACCAGGTCCTGTGGTATTTCTAACCCACATAATGAAATAGCAAAACCAATTAGTTTTTTACCAGATAGAAGAGGATTAGTTAAGAGATGGCATGTATGCAAACCTATACATGTAACCTATGGTGATGGAAGTGGAGAAGATTGTGGGATGTGGCTGACATGTGACCCTGACTAAAAATTCTGCTTTGGATATAAGGAAGTCTTCGGGGTAAACGAGCAGGGGTCACTTAGGATGTGGATATGTTTTCGCGATCACGAAAGACGAACCGTAAAAGGGACTTACATGGGATTTGCTGACTTTCTTCAGGTACGTTATGGACAACAGAATATCGATGATACAACACGGGAACGTAGGTATTAGGAATGGGTAGCCCAAAACTATGAGTTCAGTAAACATCGGACTCTTACATCGACGAACTTAAACGATCCAATATCAACACCACAGGTACGTCAGGAACAAGGAGATGATGAACCACGACCTATAAGGCCACGTCCATGCAATTATTCATTTCAAGAATGGATGAAAATCAGGTTTGGACATAACAACCTACATGAATCTAATCGTGAATTTGTTTTCAACGAATGGATTCTTGATAGTTACAATGTTGAGGAGGAATATGCAAGGGAGATTGGTGATCCATATTCTAGGAGATTTGACGAATATAACAGGGTGTTCAATAACGAGATTGGACATTTATCAAATGAGTACATTTTAAGAATAGGGAAAAAGGGGTATGTTCTGGACGATGTATGGAAAAAATGTCAACATAACTACAAGAAAACCAATGAAGCATGGAACGACGAGGCATACGAGGAGGACGAAATGTGGCGAATTAGGGACGAGAAGACCGACTACGATCCCTCCTATGTTCACGTTAAAACTTTTGAAGTAAAAAAATATTTTTTAAAGGAGGACGTAGTTTTATATGCATTACTGATCGTGAAGATGAAGCCCTACCATTAGGACGTGTGAATGGAGCACGATCTAAGGCGATGGTTAAGAAACAACTAGAGGGACATAAGTATGTTCACGAAGTTACGTAGAAGGGGCATGAGTCTAACTTAAAGACTCGTTAATAAACAAAAGTGCTTGTCGGGAGACAATCCGTCTTTTATTTAATGAAATTTATTTTTGCATTAGTTGGTTTGCATGTTTCTTACTTTATTTTGCAAAATACAGAAGCTAGGAGGCAATTATCGAGACCGACTCGACTCATAATCATGTGGTAACTTTGTTGAATTTGCAACTGTTACGGCGTAACAGCTTTAGTTTACGCCGTAACCATTATAGTTACGACATAACCCATTTCATGATTACGTCGTAACACCTTAAAACTTAAAAATTTTACCACTTGATTATGACGTAACCGCTATGGTTACGCCGTAACCTCCTTCTGAAATTCTAAAAATTTAAGTTTTAAACATGTCTAAACCTTGTATACGTAAATAGACTTTGTGGGTATGTTCTCTGGAAGCCCTCACGAGACTAAACTCGTCCACTTGGGCCACTAAGTAGTTTAAAAGGCTTGTTGCATATGCTAAGTGCAACCGTGATTCCTACAAAAGTGAGTTAGATTTGTATTTCCTGTACACTTCATAATTCTTGTCTAACGATTTTATGCTTTGGTTTGTTTTTTGATCACATGGGATAATGAGCTTGCGGGAAAACGGAAATTAAGATTTTCGCCAAATTTTAAACTTTGAAGCAATGCTTAGGGAGTTTCTTGTCTTAATTCTACTCTTTCCTTATTATTTAATTTCCTTAATGTACAATAGGTACATTGTACAAATCAAGTGGAGGGGGATGGGAGTAGAATTAATACTTGACGTATGCTTTGCCTTCGATTTTCTAGTTTTCTTTGAAAATTATGTCAATTTTAAACTTTTGACAAATTTTTCTTAAATAACTAGAATAAATCTTTACCGAATGCACATTACCCTTTATTATACTTGGTGAGATATAAGCCTAATATTTCGTTTCCATCATATTACTCAAAAATCCACCAAAATATTGAGTGTGCCGGTAGTATTGTATACTTTAGAATTTGGCGTGTACATCATTTCGAGACCTAATTGATTAGTAGGAATAGATAGTTCAAGAAGGCAACACTTAGGAAATCACCCAAATAGCCTATATGTGTGTGTTTATCGACTTGTTACACTGACTTGTCGACCTCCCGTGATAACCCCTTTTGTTGCACTTACTATTAGTGCAAGATTACCCCTAGATCACCCTTGTTAAACCAATCTATGTTTTCACCCTACTCTATATGTTTCGTTACACCATTTCACCTTAGCCTACCCTGTAGTCTTTATTTTCTTTGTGTTGAAATCTTTGGCTAATTAAGTCCATGGTTCAGGGGAATAGGAACGAAAATTATATGTTTTCGTGGAAGACCAATCAGTTATGATCTATAAAGACCCCCCTGTATCACCACTTTTAACGTTGTTTATCTCAAGTGGGGGGATGTGCGTATACTATCAGATGTTGCAGGGGCAATAATTAAAGATATAAACTCTTGTAACATTTGCATATTATGAAGAAAAGATGGTGAAACAAAAAGCCACCCATGTGTTAAAAATGTAAAGATGATGCAAAATAAAAAATAAAAAATGGAGCTAGTAGCCCATTATTGCACCAAGACATCTCTGTAAAATGGAGCTAGTAGCCTATTGTTACACCAAGTCATACCGATACTTGTGAAGAATGGAGCTAGTAGCCCATTATTGAAGATCAGGTTTTCAGACTTTGACTCTTGGACCCATGGATAGACAGTGGCTAGTTATGACAATCTTAGATTATTTTAGACTATTTGGTTTGTGTTTTTATATTAACAACCATTAAATGTGTATACCATGTCTATCCTAACCCCTTTATCACCCTTTTAAAACCATATTACCCTTGTTGCCTTTGAGAATTATTTAGACCCTAATTCTAACTGGTGTAGATTTGTGTACTTTCCAAGCTTATGATAGAATACATGCTATGACTGTGCAATTGAGCGATCACCTCAAAAATGAAACACTTAAACTAATGGAGAGCTGAGTGACTTTTTATCCCCTTTTCGTGAGGTGTTCGACTTTGACGTTTTTAGCATAAGAGTTTTATATATTCATTTCTTGAAGTTATTCTCGAGAAATCTTTTTATGAAATGTTCTAACAGGTTCTACTTGAAGGCAAGTAGAAATCAAGTGGGGGGATATTTAATAACATCAAATATTTAATACTTTTTGGTGGCAAAATACCCCTTATATTACCTATAAATGTTTCACTAACACTCGAAAACGAGATAATTTCTATTAATTTGTTGTTTTCAGGTGAAATGCAAGAAAGTGACAAGAAACAAGGGAAAAGGACTTAAAGTGTAAATTCTGAAGAATGTTACTGCGTAACACCAAAAATGGACACACCGTAACATAAATTAAGCAAGTACGAAGATCAATGAAGACTTTACGGCGTAACACCATATCTAGTTACGCCGTAACCATATATTTGGAAGGAAATCTTGTCAAAGTTATAGTTACGGCGTAACACCTTATCCAGTTACGCCATAACCAAGAGAATATACAAATATGGAATGAAGCTCACGTACTTATGGACATTATTCGAAGGTTACGGCGTAACACCATATATGGTTACGCCATAACAGCTGCTTAATTATGGAATGCTATGTAAGATGGTTACGGCGTAACACCTTTATTGGTTGCGCCGTAACATGTTCGATACCTATAAATAGAAGCCTCATTCAAGCTATTCCGACATCACTTCCTCCATAGCTAATTGGAGAGGTGACAAAGGCTTTCGACCTTCAAAGAATTCCACCTGGAGTCCAAGGGAGATCACACTTTACTTACTTTTTGTATTTAATCGTTCAAATACGAATACTATAAGAATTATGAGTTTTCAATATATGATTTCTTATATCTCTTACTATGTTTCAATTACCATGAGCGGCTAAGCACTTAAAGTGCTGGCCTAGTTATGTAATTACTTTTGTTATGATTGTTTCCTGTTAGACTATGGTTTCATTGGATATTCCTTGACTATCGTGTAACTCTGGATTTTGGTAGTACGGGTGGTTTGGACCTAGCTTGCCCCATTATTAGATTATCTAGTCAATATGGGATCCAATGGGTACTAGGGAGGATCACTAACTCCTTACATGGTGTAGGAACTAACCGATCACCGCACTTATCACTCAATACTTAAAAAACACAAGAATTCTTTCAGAGGGGTTTAATAATCTTTATAGATTATTAGATATGTTTTGGGAATAGTTGGGATTAATCACTGCAACAAGAATAACCTACCTCCCAGATGATTTGAGACTGATTCAGAATCGCAGGGAGTATAGGATAGATTGCATATGCATATTTAAGTCTATCGACCTTAGAAACCGCTAATGAAACCATAGTTTAACATTGCACAGGAAAATATTTTCATAACAGTAGTAATGAAGTAACTAGGTTAGCACGTTTTCTCTCTTGATATCTCCAACACTTTTACTTTCAGTTATTTATTTTATTGTTATTTTTCATTCCTTTCAATTCAAATCAAAAACCATTTTCAAAACGTGACATTTCAAATTAAGACTAATTACAACTTAGCTCTTGGGACGACTTCGGATTTACCATTATATACTACCCACGATAGGGTTCTCTGCCCGTTAGTGTGTGGTTAGGTAGATCGAGTTTTATAAATTTTAAACTTGGTAAAAATAAATATTTCAAAAGAAAATACGCATCAAGTTTTTGGCGCCGCTGCCGGAGAGCTAAAAATTAGTAGTAATTTGAATTTTTGCAATTATGTCTTTTCTCACTCCGATCTATTCTCTAGGAAAAATTATAGATAAGGTTGACCTTGAAGATCTCACCATCAAACAGTATCTTAGGTTGACACAAGAAAATCGGACACCTAAAAAGTTTGAAGATATGACTATTGCCGAGTACGTGGAATACGAGAAAAAGGTGAATGAGAACCATATCAGCAATACTAAATCATATCTTCCTACCTATTTCAGCAAAAGTACACCAACCCATGACTTAATCCTAGAGTTTGCTCACTACTTTGCTCCTAACCAACCAGGCGCCGAGTCCGACTATGATTAAGAAGAAATGGAGGAAGAGGTTGAATACATAAGTGACGATGAAGTAGTCATGGGTGAACAAGAGGAAAGTAACCATGGGTATACTCAGAACATTCAGCACTTTGAAGAAAAGGATGATGTTGACGAATGGTTTAACGCTGAAATAACAAAACACATGAGTATGCAGGGAGTGGAGAACATGAAGGATGCCTTAATTAGCATCATTAAGTCCATTATACAGGATGAAAGATGGTATCATGAAAAGGCATCCGGAAGCCTCGCAAGGTAGTATAAGTGATGAAGTACCTTCCATCACCTGTAACGAAGTGGACAAAGATGACAACAACACTTCAAATACCGCACCCTGTCGGCTACCCGAAGAACTGAGCCCATGAAGTTTTCTTCTTCCTTTTAATATTTATAACCATAGTTTTTATGCTATCACCACACTAGATGCTAAGGATAATATCATGCCACTGAAGGTCTATGAATACCTCGGTTTAGATAAAATAAGAGGAACAAGGACCTTAGAAAATTCGACATGAACTAATGCTCCCTTAGGAACTATCAATATTTTGGTGACCTTTGGGGATTTAGAATTTTCGTGTAATTTCGTTATTGAAATGGCTAAAGACGTTATAATCTTAGGAAGACCATTCCTAGAATCAACTCGTGCCCAAATTGATGTGTTCAACGAATAGATTTCATTCGAAATAGGTAGTGAAAAATTTAAGTTTAACATAAATTCTCACCAGTGCATCGATAAAATTTACATGTTAGACATTGCACAAGGGGAGGAAACCTTTAATCCTCTTGAAATAAGAATAGACTTATTCTCTTATGAATCCCCCGCATACCTAGAGTTTGAACAAAGAAGCAAAGTGATGAATGACTTAATTTGTGTATAAAGGGGTTTATATAGGGTGAGACTTAGGGTTTAGGGAATTTGGTGTGAACCTTGGCTAAGTGGAAAGCTTGCACCATCCACCTTTGTGGTCCATAGGGTGCGTCCGGTTATGGGGTTCAAGGAGAGGGACCAAATAAAATTTTCTAGTCAAGGTCCATTATACAAGTCTTGGTTCATGGTTTTAGGTCAAATGGTGTACATATGATCAAGTGTCACATGCCTAAGTCAAATTGGATCATTGTGCATGAAGGGGACTTGCTCATATGTCACTTTCTCATCTTACATGCACACATGGGTGGAATTTTCAAAATAAGATGCCATTTAATTAATTTTGAGTATGCATATGTGTATATTTCATGGGTTTGAGGGGAGTGGAGGGATGTGAACAAAAATTTTGACTTATCAACACGATATATACGATAACTAAAGTTTTTGCAAAAAGATTTCGGGTTTTCGAGGTTCCGTTAGGTCAAAAACGCGAAAAACGCAAATTAAACGTTAAATCGTAAAAATAAGAATCGGAAGTGATCGTAAACTACGAAACACATAGAAAAGATAAAATAACTCATATAATATCTAAACTAATCCAAATCCGATGTCGGAACACGTCCGATGACGTTTTTCAGATTATGCGGGTTAACTTCCCGGTAAACTGCCAAATTCAAACATAACGTATAAAAGTAAAAAACAATGGTCGAAAAAGTTTAAAATATTAACCTGAAATTTACAGGGTGTGACAGTTGAACCGAGAACCAGGACAAGGAGTAAATCGTCCAAATCAAACTTTGGCTATTAAGGGAGGTTAGGGTCGTGGGAACAATGGTAATCCGACACGTGAGAGAGCATTCGTGATGGGAGTAGAGGAAGCTCGCCAAGACCCAAACATTAAGACGGGTACGTTCTCTTTAAACAACCGCTATGCTACGATGTTATTTGATTTTGGTGCAGATTATAGCTTTGTTTCCACTACCTTCGTACCTTTGTTAGATATATAGCCTAGTAGTCTAGGTTTCAGTTATGAAATTGAAATAGCTAACGGACAACTAGTAGAGATCAATAAGTTTATACGTGATTGTAAATTGGAAATAGAAGGACATACCTTTGACATAGACCTAATACCGTTTGGACGCGGAAGCTTCGATGTAATCATAGGAATGGACTGGTTATCTAGACTGAGAGCCGAAATCGTCTGCCATGAAAGGGTAGTTCGAATTCCATTACCACGTGGTGAGATGCTTAGGGTATACAGAGAACAGCCAGAAGAAAAGGTGAAACGTCTTATGAGTGCGAAAGTAGAGGAGCCGAAACTGAAAGACATCGCCATTGTTCGAAACTTCTCCGAGGTATTCCTTGACGACCTATCAGGACTACCTCCTTCTCGAGAAGTTGAGTTTTGTATCGACCTAATCCCTGGAGCAATATCAGTTGCAAAGTCTCCCAATCGCTTGGCACCCACTGAAATGGAGGAGTTGTCGAACCAACTCAAGGAACTTCAGGACAAGGGTTTCATTCGGCCAAGTTCATCGCCATGGGGAGCACCGGTATTGTTCGTCAAGAAGAAGGACTGTTCTTTCAGGATGTGTATCGACTATAAAGAGTTGAACAAACTGACCATCAAGAACCGTTACCCCCTCCTTAAAATCGACGACCTATTCGACCAACTGCAAGGATCCTGATACTTCTCCAAGATAGACCTTCGGTCTGGATACCATCAGCTGAGAGTGCACGAGGACGACATTCCAAAGACCGCATTTATAACTTGATATGAACATTTTGAGTTCACAGTAATGCCCTTTGGTTTGACGAATGCACCTACTGTGTTTATAGACTTGATGAACCGAGTATGCAGACCTTACATAGATAAAAAATTTATCGTCTTCATCGATGACATTTTGATCTACTTCAAAATAAAGGAAGAGCATGAAATGCATCTAGGGTTAATCTTAGACCCGCTCAAGAAGGAGAAACTGTACCTAAAGTTTTCAAAGTGTGAATTCTAGTTGCGAGAGGTGCAGTTCCTTGGGCATGTGGTTAACAGTAATGGCATTCATGTAGACCCCAGTAAGATAGAAGCTGTTAAGAATTGGGAAGCCCCTAAATCACCAACAGAAGTCCGCTCATTCTTAGGTTTTGCAGGATATTACCGGTGATTCATCGCTAATTTCTCTAAGATTGCCAAATCACTTACTGTCTTGACTCAAAAGAACAAGAAGTATATTTGGGGTGATGAACAAGAGATGGCATTTCAAACCTTGAAAGATAGTTTGTGTAATGCACCTATTCTAGCACTCCCTGATGGGCCAGAAGACTTCGTGGTATACTGTGATGTGTCATGCCAAGGCTTGGGGTGCGTGCTGATGCAAAGGGGCAAAGTGATTGCTTATGCCTCTAGACAGTTGAAGATCCACGAAAAGAATTACACCACCCATGATTTGGAACTGGGTGCAGTTGTATTCGCTCTCAAGATCTGGAGACACTACTTGTACGGGATGAAGAGCGTCATATATGCCGACCACAAGAGTCTCCAACATATCTTCAACTAGAAGGAGCTGAATACGTGTCAAAGTCGTTGGATAGAGCTTTTCAGCGACTATGACTGCAAAATTCGCTACCACCCTTGTAAGGCAAACGTAGTAGCTAATTCATTAAGTAGAAAGGAGAGAATTAAGCCTAGGTGAGTTCGAGCTATAAACATGACCATTCAGTCGAGTATCAAGAGTATGATACTAGCGGCTCAGAATGAAGCATCTGAGGTTGCCAATGCACTAGCAGAAATGCTGTGAGGGCTAGGTGAACAGATGAAGCATAGGAGTGATGGAGCATTGTATTTCATGGATTGAATATGGGTTCCTTTGACGGGTAATGTAAGAACCCTGATAATGGACGAAGCACATAAGTTAAGATACTCTGTACACCCAAGAGTAGATAAGATGTACTATGATCTTAGAGATATGTACTGGTGGCCAGGGATGAAGAAGGATATAGCCTTGTATGTTAGCAAGTGCTTGACTTGTTTGAAGGTTAAGGCTGAGCATCAGAGGCTATTCGGCTTACTACAGCAACCTGAGATCCCTGAGTGGAAGTGGGAGAGAATAGCCATGGACTTTATCACAAAACTGCCAAGAACCAATAGTGGGCATGATTCAATCTGGGTCATTGTAGACTGATTGACTAAGTCTGCTCATTCCGTACCCATTTGTAAAGATTTTAAGATGGATAGACTAGCTAGAATCTACCTCAATGAAATCGTGGCAAGGCATGGTGTGCCAATCTCGATAATATCTGACCGCAATGGCCGCTTTACGTCACAATTTTGGCAATCGATTCAAGATGCATTAGGAACACATTTGGATATGAGTACGGCTTACCATCCACAGACTGATAGTCAAAGAGAGTGTACCATTCAGACCTTGGAGGACATGCGTAGAGCATGCGTCATCGACTTCAAAGGAAGTTGGGACGTTCATCTTCTATTGGTTGAATTCTCATACAACAATAGTTATCATTCTAGTGTGAGATGTGCACCATTCAAAGCACTCTACAGGAGGAAGTGTCGCCCACCCATACTATGGGCAGAAGTAGGAGAAGGACAATTAATTAGACCTGATATCATGCAAGAAACTGCTGAAAAGATCTCCCAGATCAAGGATCGACTTAAAGTTTCACGTGATCGTCAAATGAGTTATGCCAATAAATGTAGGAAACCCTTGGAATTCAATGTAGGTGATCATGTCCTACTTAAAGTGTCGCCTTGGAAAGGTGTGGTACGCTTTGGGAAGAAAGGCAAGTTAGCACCTAGGTTTGTTGGACCCTTTGAGATCACTAACAGGATCGGTCCAGTGGCCTATTGACTAAGACTACCTCAAGAACTAAACAATGTCCATGACACGTTTCACGTGTCGAACCTCAAGAAATGTTTGGCAGACCCAACCCTACATGTACCTTTAGAGGAAATCTAAGTTGATGCTAAGTTGAACTTTGTGGAAGAGCCTGTAGAGATCTTAGAGCGTGAAATCAAGAAGCTAAAGCGGAGTAGAATTTCTATCTTCAAGGTTTGATGAAACTCGAAACGAGGTCCTGAATATACTTGGGAACGTGATGATCAAATGAAACTCAATTACCCACATCTCTTTAGCTCTACCACCAGTTAAATTTTGGGGCAAAATTCTTTTAAGAGGGGTAGACTGTAATGTTTGCGGATTTTCTAAACTTTTGATATTCTATGTAGCTCTTTGTTTTATTGACTTTTACTGTTTTCGTCGAATCAGTTACCCTGTTAACGGCAGTCAATCCTTATCTCAATCATTAAATAGTTCATTTATTCCTTGAATTATTTCTTTTAAACGCTTACATCTAAGTTTGATCACTAACTGGGAGAGTTATCCCGCATTTAACCAAAAACGGCAAGCAACGCGTCCTGTCACGTCCAATTATTGTCCGTACTAAAGATAAAACAATTCGGCTATAAGATTTATTTCTTTAATATTCTAAGACTAACTAAACTTAATTTTTACATTTACTAAAAATACAAGAACTTTCAGGTCACGTTTTATTCACGAACCGAGAACGTTAGACAACCCGACAAGAGACCAAATCACGTCTAGGATCCTTCCTAGGATGCCTAACCGACTAGGACCACAAGGGAGACAACAAGGCTTCTTTTTAGCAAACTTGTCTATGCATGTATCCACCATATCTTTCTTTATTTCAAAAATACACACACATGCACCAAAACACACACAAGAAAAATCTATCTTCTCCCTTATCTCTTCTTGCTCTGGTCGAACACCAAACATACACAAACAATACATTTTTATCACTTTGTTTAAGATTTTGAAAGCTAAACACATCCGGGTTTGATTCTAGTAATCATTTGGTAAACAAAACAACATTTGGGTTGTTCATTTAAGCTCTAATCCTCTTCAAAACCCTCTATTGTAAGTCATTATCTTTCAATAACTTTTGTACTTTTGATAGTCTAATGATGCATAAGCTTGAGTTGTACACGTTTTGTTTAAAACAAAAAGCTTAAAAACTTACAAAATATCAATAAGGGGTGCGTTTGGTTCGAAGTCAAAAGAAAAGGAAAACAAGGAAAATGTCATTTTAATATTTTGGTTGTGATGGTGGAATAACATTTATGAACACATAAGAATTTATAACTTATTCGGCTTATAAATAAGCACATAAGTGCTTATTTCGGCTTATTTGGGTTCGGTTGTAAAAAGGAACAAAAGAAAAGTGGTTTTGGTCATTTACAACTTTCGTCCTAATTTTTATAGCTTATTTTAAGAACTAAAAGTACCTTGGAGCTTAACGACTAAATAATAAGGTCGTAAGGCTTATTTTGGGCTTAAGAAGTCACGACCCAACAAGCCAAGCCCAAACTGTGGCTTAAGCTTGGGCTCGTGAGCCTCGGCTTATTTTTGTGGCTTTTTGGTTTGACTTATTTTAATACAAAAGTGCTTATTTACTTATTTTATAACTTATTGGTTTAATATTGGAGTTAATATACTTTTGGAAATGATTGTTTGGGCTTATACATGCCACGACCCAACATAGGCCCAATAAGCTTTGGCTTATTTTTGGGGCTTTTCGTTCGTCTTATTTTTTACTTATTCATAGTGCTTATTTAAATTGATATTTTGGCTTTATATTTTCGGACCTTTCGTTATTTGGATATTGGGCTAATTATGGACTAAAGACTAAAACCAAGGATTTTGGATTAACATTGGGCCTTACGGCTCAATAAGTGAAAAACTAGTAAACTTAAGCATTTTGTCGAAATTGATTTATTTGAGGAAAAGTGTTTGAAAATAAGGTTTAAGACCTTGGAAAGCATTTTATAAACAAACGGGTCATGCCGAAATTTTAAAAAAATATTATACTTAGAAATATTTTTACTAAAACTTACTTTCTTAAAAATCCGACAAAAAGACGAAATAATAAAATATTATTATTTTAATAATCGACTAAAAGACGAAAAATATATAAAAATTTTATAAATTATAAAACTCTTAATATTTATTTCGTATAGCTAAAACGTGTTAATACTTATAATTTATACACCTAACCTAGATAACTTGGAATTTACTGAGTAAATTGGTGGAACATATATTTCTAACTACGTATTGTCTATTTATTTGTTTCTTATTTATTCTACTTACTTATCTCCTTAAAATAGTATAAGTGTATGATACCTAATGTATATACTTTGACCTACTTTCTACGAGTCTAAACTGTCAACCACCACACAACCAATAACACTAAAAACAGTAATACAAAACGTTTTCAAAACTATTATGCATCAAATTTAAATGCACATTTCAAACATATTTCTAAGTCAGACAAATTGCTAGGTTGTGACTGGACGCCGTTGTACACTGTTGTTTGACCATCCTATTCTCAGCTACTATCCATCCTTGTTGAAGGTGAGTTCTCGTAGCCCCATTTTAAAACTATTTTCCTTAGGGGAAAATGATACTCAAATCTATTTCAACTGTTTTACTCCTGTGCTAAACTACTTCTATGTTTTTGGACAATGCTATATGCCTATAATTGCGTAAGTAAATACTGCTATATATGTTTGCATGCTATTGGGATTACTTCTTACAACTACTTAGCCGACTGTGTAGCTCCGGCTGGTAGGCGATAGGTTCGGAGGACTATAAGCGCTTGGACCACTAATGAATTGTTGATTTAATAAAATGCTAGAGTATGATATGATTTCTATGATGTCTATTGGATTGCTATGTATACTGCTTGCACTCCGCTTTTATATTGCACTATTGTTCTACTCAAATTCTGGCATAGCAACTGGGTTTATACTCTAAACCTACGAGCTCACCAACTTTATGTTGACCTTTTTAAGTATCATTTTCAGGTGAAGCGAATGCTCATTGAGGTCAGGATAGGATGCCTTAGCAGACCTAAGAGAATCCCGTGAGGATCATTTCTTGAAGGACTCATTTTAGAACTTTGATTTTTAGTCTTGTATTTTGGATTATCTCTAGACTTGTATTACCCCATGTGTGGGAGCTTGGCTTGTAATACTTTAGACTATGTGATGTGAATCGACAAGTCACGTCACAAGTATCCACTTGTGATCGGAGGACGTCGTGACACTTTCATCGGTATGCATTTTAGTTTTCTCTATAGTGACACCATGTGTTATGACGATCAATCCCTCTGTCACGCCTCGTGTTTCTGCCTTAGACGAGGTGTGACAGATTGGTATCAGAGCCTAAGGTTATAGAGAATGCAATGCATACACTACACGTCATGGTAGTATGCTTGAATGCTAGTTCAAGCTCATGGTTTAAACAACGGAAAGCACAGTTTCTTGTTTCTTGATTATTTGGTCAAAAGCCCTTTTGGGTTTAGTTATGTCGATTGAAATTCACAAGGAGGAGAGGGAGAGAAGTTTTGTTTTGAGTTTTAGGTTTTCAATTTATCAAATAATGAATCAAGGGATTCATTATATAGCCTTGAATTACTTGGAGTCCAAGTTAAACTCGAACACCTCTGAAAGTTTGCCAAAAACTACAAACACCTCCCTTGTACTCTTTTGTTCGACCGGCCATAGGCCTTAGCAAGGCTTATGGTTGGAATTGGCTTATTTATCAAATAAGTAGTCCCTTACCACTTATTTACAAAAGCCTGCTAATTGTATAACGCGTCTAACGGTATAATTAACGACCGTTAATCATTTCCGTGAACTATTAATTATTATAATTAATATGTTACTATAAATATATTACTTACATTAATTAAAAACACGTCTTTAGTATATACGTGTAGTAGCTTAAAGACCCGTTTAACATCGGGTGTATTTTAAAGAATTTGTTTTGTAAGAAGTTATATGCATAAATAAAGTAAGAAAAACACCAAACGTAAACAGGTTCTGTTAATATATGAAAGAAATAATCAGATAATAAGTTAATTATTATATAAACATTTGAGTTTGTAACAATTAAATAAATAAACGTCCTACTTTTAACCCAAGTATGTGGTTTGGAACACCTGAGAACATCAATCAATTGCTTGGCAAGTGTTATTTCTCAATAACATTATCGGGACTCCTACTTTTAACGCAAGTCTGTGGTTTGGAACACCTAAGAACTTCAATCAACTGATAAATTCTGGTGAGAAAATATAGATAATGAAACATATGTGTTTATGGGTCGATTCGAACACCCGTGTTTCAACCCGTAAAAAAAATGACTCATTATGACGATTAATATCAGGAGTATATAATGATAAAAACATGCAGCAAGCATGTAATCTACTCGCAAAGCCTAGAAACACAAACGTATTCACCCGCGTTTATATAAGTCAATACATTTTTGCTAATATGCTTTGAGGATGTGACCACAAACTCTTAATGTATAAGCTATTCATACTTTTTGGGTCTGTCATGGTTTATAGAAACGGGCATGTTCTCGCGTGCATCAACCGCCCCATGGTAATTCATCTATTCATGGACACCATATATGAAGGTCGTAGGCAGTTTTCATTCGGAAAATCTGCAAACATAAAAAGATTAAGCTTTAATATATGAAGTCGACCCATTTCAAAAAATCTGCAAACATAAAAAGATTAAGCTTTAATAATGCATATACCTTTTATTGCATGGGCTAATACGTTGAAGGTTCCTTAGAAATGAGCATGTTTTAAATGGATACCTATACAACCAAGTGGCATCAGAAAAAGGTTTAACAAAATATTACATGTTTTAGATGAGTCGCGCTAATTTATAAGTGCAAAGCAACTCATTATTCTCTTAACAAATAAACTAATATACATAAACCACAACTATGCATTCCAGTGACTACTCAAAACCAAGTTTACTAAAAAATAAGGAACATGGCAAGCCAAGCGAATGTCCATAAATAAGTAAAAATATAATGGTTCTCTAAGACCGTGGTATCTTCTTACCTACAACGACCAGATGACGATGACATACGGTGGAGGATGCAGTGGTGACGATCGGGATTGAAAAGCAAAGTGTTTGTATTCCACTCTTAGAGTTAATCGCCTGTGACTCGAGTGACCCATTAATCATCTATCCAAGGCTAAAACTTACCCATATCAACCCGTTTCTGAAACTTATGATGACCCATACCAGTTTATCACTTTGTCATATTTCCTTAGCTTTAAAAATAGATTATATATTAGCAATTGTGTTACCAAGTTTAGAAAAATGAAATTATACATAACAACTCACTTGGATGTAGAAAACACATTGACGCTCGTGCTGCAAAGATGACTATTTGGCAAGCGCATTGTGATGTTGAAGCTAACCTACAATGAGTGTTTTACATCAGTAACTAATATGAACATAATGAAAACATGTTTTTTGTTAGATGCAACACACATACGCAGACTATTTTATTGAGGGGTATCATTTTCAGGACCATAAGTATCATCTGAAAAGATTAGATGAACATAAAATAGCCCAAAGACATCTATAGTGTGCTCTTTGATGTATTCCCAAATATAAGAATAGAACACAAGGCCCATTCAAGAAAGTACTACCATTAATTATATCTCACAAAAGCCGTATACCATCTACAAAAGCTCTTCGCAATAGGAAAATTATTTCTGCTAATGAACAGGTTAATATTTCGCTTCCAGCTACATTTAACAATCAACTCTTCAAGAGTTGCTTTATCGTATATTATAGCATCTATAATTATTTTAAACTTAATAAACTCATTTAGGGAAAAGAGATCAGCTGAAAGCATATTACAACTATAAATTCAAATATTTTAAGAAAGCTGCATTATCAAGGTGCATAGTTTTTGGTTCTTTAAAATAATTATAAAAAGCACTATAACATCGTCGTGTATCTTTACTGCATAAAAATAGCTCAGTAAAAATACCTATTAGATCGATGAGCATATATTTAATATCGTATTGAACAAATACATACACATACCTTATAGCACGGGTTGAATATTGATGACGGAGAATGAGGAGGATGATAGTAAGGCAAGAGCTAAATAAGAATGAGGAAACCACCACTACACCGATTACGAATTTTGCAGGTCTTGGGTATCCTTCCCCTAGTTCATTTGGCACTGTTAGGATGTAAAAAAAATTAACTTTTAGAATTACATGTAATCTGAACTTAATACCTCACATGGGACACAAAATTTTATACTTTGTTGGATTAGAAGAAGTTTATTTAGGAACTAACCTGATAGCTATGTTGAATCCAATTGCTACCATAACTGGCCAACCAACAATATTTCCACTGCAATGATTAGATGAAGAAAATATTTTAATGAATCATATGTAGTCGCATATAGAAGAAATGAAAGTGGCAATTAACACAAAATGTGATTACGACAATAGTGGAACAGAAAGCTCGATTATTCCATGGTTTCTTAGATGGTGGAAGATGTTTTATCTTTAACGTAATCCTTGCTACTTATGTTAATTTTATTTGAAATGTCATTTAAACACTTGAATTTTTGAAAACAATAATGTACTATTTTGATGTTTTATTTTCTCATAGGCAAATCTTACAACATACATATATCTATTTCACACATAATACTTAACATATATCATTAGCGAAACTTGAAATCACACGCTTTTTTATTGATAAGTCACTCACATGCAATGCCTCTTGATCAACCATGAAAGCTTTTCCCACGTGTTTCATCTTCATAGGTACCATACCAGTTTCCTAGTTACTATTTGTACTATAGAATGCATTATAGTAAAAGAAGGAAATGCAAAAGGGTACCTTGGCTTTCATGAATGTCTCGTTCTCCTCTTCTAATTTCAAAGCTAAGGATTCGAGTTCAGCTTGGTACGCCTGAATAAACACTGATAAGAAAAAATGCCGAGTTTTAACAAATGGGGATTGAGTAAGAAGAGACCTATTTGCGTTTTCTGGACCTTGCAGCAGACTCTTGGTTCTTAGTCATCCATCTTTTCATTTGTTTAGCAGCCTTGTCTTTTAATGATTTTATGTAATATGTCAAAAAAAAGTTTCTTTCTCAAACCCATCTCTTTGTCAAAACATAAGTTGAAACATCAAAAGGCATTAAAATATGTTATATTTTCATGTAATTTACCCTAGTTTATATTACGTCCCGTAAGTGTGTTTTACCATCTCATTGGTTACCTGAACTTTGCAACCCACCCATTCTGCAATCTATGAAAATACCCATTTTGAATAGGAATATTTAATAAAATGACAGATACTTGCTACCCAGGCCTATAAATGTAACACCCCCAAATTGGGTCGCAGCGGAATAAGAGTCCGGGAGCGTTACTTCATGAGTGCCTTTGCACAAGCTATGAGAGAACGACCTCTAAATGTGTCGTTTGAAATGAAATCTTGTAAAGTTTAGACTCTAATGCACATCAGTTATGTCAAGCATCTAATTCACCTGAGAAAAACATGCTTAAAAGTGTCAACATAAAGTTGGTGAGTTCATAGATTTTTATAAGTATGAATGTAGATCACAAAAACTATATATACAAATGTATTGTGTTACAAGTCCCGCCCATACAAGACTTGCAACGCAAAAACTCAAATGTATAGGTTTCTAACAATGCGTGTAAACACGAACCACATAAAATGTGTTTGTTAAAATGTTGGAATCAAAAATTAGTAAAGTGTGTATGACCATTTCAACCCTTATGATAGTCACAAAATATAAGTATGCGTGTTGAGATCAAAGAATTGTATAAAAGTTGGACCACAATTGATTAAAGAGTATGATGATTGTAAGGAACACAATATCCCAAAATGTTTCAAGTATGTATTGCCTAGTATGCAACATAAGGTGTGATTACGATTGTACCCTTAAGTTCATGAAACTGTGACGTAGACTTATCAGTATGCCACTTTATTCAAGGCACGGTAAGAGTTCATGAGTATGTTGTGCTGGCCCTGAGGCTCCAAGCCAATCGTGATCCGACATGGTATAAGTTTGTTAGTTCGATCTCAAACTAGTGAGAGCTAATCACCCGAACGGGGTGTCAATCCCCAATAGATCTATTTTATAACATTCACGCTTACCCTCCGAGTAATTAACAGTTCATGCAACCTAAGCTAATCCGTAATCATTCGAGTAAAAGTAAATTTGTTGCGTCCATAAGTAAAAACAAGTATTTTATCTCACCGTGAGATATGAAAATGAGTTTGTAATCGATCCTGTAATGAGTTTGTAAACGTTCATGTATCCGGGTATATAAATGAGTTACGAAATCAAGTATGTAAACAAGTATGTAGAAGAGTATGTAAAAGAGATTGTAAATGGATATGTAAACAAGTTGTAACGAGCATGTATTCTCCCCCGAGATTTGTAAAGTAAATGTAAAACAAGTGAAAGAGAGGCTATAAACTCACCTCTAGTGAAAGTAGTGATTATCGCAAAATCAACAAAGTAATCGTCGCAAACGATCCGGAATGCAACCTAATTAATTATAGGTCGTATAAGTATAAGGTATTTAATATAAATACAACATCGTAAGTTATAGAGTTACATCACCACCTAATAGTTTTTGTTAAATTTAAAAAGTTGAAACAATGTTTAAGTCACGCTAGTTAATTAAATGTCCAAGTATTCGTATCCGTAAGGAAAAATTATTGTTGTCCAACAGTTGATTATTGGGTAAAACCCATAAATGCTTAACATACTTATAAAAATAACTCATCTTACATACTATACTTTTTTTATTGTTATTCTTCTTACTAAAGTTTGTATTTCTTTTCATTATACATAACTAAAAAGGTTTCTTAAGGGTACTTTAGACATTCCTCACATCTTCATCTTCTACCTCCATTAATAACTTATTTCCGGCGAGTCACCGAACCACCTTGCCATTCCTTGTGATAAATCTTCAACACCTTGCCATTCATTTCTTTAACATCTATTCGATCAAGCTTCATATTCAATCTCTTTGTTAAACAAACCCAAAACCTTCCAAAATGCATAGTACCTTTCCATTGGAGATCATAACTGTCAAGCTTCATTACGATACCAAGGTATCACCACAAGTTTTCTTTTATATATATTTGTCGTTCTCACAAAAACCATGTTTTGGTAACTGGTTTTTTTGGTTTCTCTATGTATTTGTTTTTTTAATTTCTTATAGCGCAAGTCTTTTCAGTCTTGATTTAATCCCAAAAGTATTTATTTCGTCAATCTACTTCAAGTTTTTTGTTTAATTGGTGCTCCTTTTTCATTATCACGTAATTCTTGTCAATATTATCAACATAAGCTTAGACATTGTAATGGATTACGCCCTCAACTTCGTTGAGGACATATATAAATATATATACCATAATTGCGAGAATGCGGGGCCAGTCATTGGCTGAAGTGTTGTTGGCACTATTGTTCCCCTCTGCTTGTTATTTGGCATTGCCTCTCATGAGCATATTAACATAAAGAGGTACTTTGCAATTAACGAAATCGTGGTTGTACTTCTTTTGGAACTAGGTTTTTGTTTTTAAAGTTGGAGAAGAGGGGCATTTAAGTCATTTCAAATGAGAGAGATGTGTTTAATTAGCATAGTGACAACCGAAGTAAACACTGATAAGCAGAATGATAATAAAAAAAGTATAGTATGTAGAATGAGTTATTTTTGTAAGTACATTAAGAATTTATAGATTTTACCCTTGATTATTTGTTAATAATACTCGATTTAGTATTTTCATTGTTTATGTAATGATATTATATAAATGGTTTAATTGTTTTATGAAATAATATTTATAAAGTTAAAAAAGTATATAATTATTATATAAATGATACGACAATATTTCTTAACGTTTTTATAGTCCAAACGGACTCGAAAACACTCGTAAACCACTTTTTATATTTCTATCAGAATGTTATATTTTTATAAAAATTACAGAAAATTATTTATAAAAATTAATTACTATTTGTAATTTCTATTTATCCGAAATCTTTGAAAACTCGTAACTTGCTCATTTTAACTCCGTTTCGTGTGTTCTTTATATGTATGAATCATGACGAAATAATCTATTCAAATAAAATGTTCACTGTTTTTATAAAATTCTGAGTTGGAACATTAAATTCAAAGTAGTTTATAAAACTATTTTTATAAATTTAAAACTTATAAAACTCGTAACTCATTCGTTTTAATTCCGTTTTTAGAGTTCTTTATATCCACGGTTTCCTATTAAAAATATATATCATGATAATATATATATATATATATATATTATTCGCAGATCTGAAACAGTAACTATTTTTATAAAAACAGTTTTATATATTTAATTATCGTAATCTTGTAAATATCATAACTTCTTCGCTATAGCTCGGTTTTTCGAGTTCTTTATATGCTTGCAATCCTCATAATATGTACTATTTTTCTAAAATAATTCAAATCCAAACAGTAAGCTCAAAACAGTCTGTATATATTTATAAATTATAAACTAGTTTTTATAATTTATTACTTAGTGAAATTTGTACAAGTCCTCTAAATTACTTTGTACCATAAGTCTTACATATTTTGGGTCCTCAAGATTGTGTCCGTTATTTTTGTCCAAGTAAAGTGTCCTCATGAAAATATATATATAAGCTTTGTAATTAAACTTTCAACAATTTAATTTATAAATCAAATCTATAAATTAACCAACACTTGTAATAAGTATGTTCTTGCATTTTAAGTATCATTTCACCATAGATATGTATAAATTCGAATCTTATGCATGCTTGTTTTAATTTATAAACCATAAAAACAAACCCTAGGTGGTGATTAACAAAATAATATATATGAATGTATATAAAGAAATGAGATGATTAATTTAAAGAGTAGTGATTGTAATGGACCTCAAGTATGGATGGAAGTATGAACACAAATCAAAACTCTAGTTTCTTAACCCGAAATCCCTTAAGAAACCCTATCTTTCCTTTCTTGCAAACCCTAGTTTATGTGAATACCCAAGCTTCCAAATCACCTTAATATGTCTTAGATATTAACATTAATGATACTTGTATACTTGTATGGTTGCTAAAATAAAAACTATGGATCTTTCTTGTTATGTAAATTAAGGCGTGGGTTAAGGTTAAAGAAACAAGAGAGGGTTTTTGCTTTGCTAGTTTATGTGTGTGTGTGTTTAAGTCTTCCTAAGAGCTTCCTTTTATACTTAGAAGTAATAGGCTAAACCATGGACTTAGAAAGGTGGTTTAAGGACACAAGGTACATGTGCTCTCATTCTCCCTATGTTGTATGTAAGAAAATGGTACATAAGCACACGGGTAAAAGACTTATGGTTTACTTGGTGGTTAAAGAGAAGATGGGATTTATTAGAAGTGACATTAGTGGAAGATTTTAATTTATTTGTTGTGTTTGCAAGTAAATTCGGCTAGACCAAGTTTTTAGGATTGAAATAATATAGTTTTAGGGTATTGGGTATAAAAGTGGGTATTTGTTTGAGTATAGATGGGTATTGGTGCTTCCGTGTATGCATAAACGTATTTTATTGCGAAACATTAAACGTTTTACGTAACCAATAAAAATAAAATATGAAAAGTTATAAATTATCATTGTAATAATTATATAACACTTGAATTGACGATAAACTTTATTGGTTGATTCCTTACTTGATTGTATGATTTTTAGTTTACCGATTTACTAAACGTCGATAATTAAGAGCAAACGCGTAAAAGTTTAAAATAAATAATTGTATATTTATTGACGTAAAATGACGTGAAAATGCGGATTGTTACAGTCTCCCCATGTTAGAAGAATTTTGTCTCAAAATTCAGGTTGAGTTGCCTTCTGGAATGGTGTTGGTGAAGAGGTGCGGTTACTTGTTGTGGATTACTTATTTTAATCCTCCAAGAACGTGGTAACAATTTTGTTTTCTTAATATAAAGAGTCTCATTGGGACGGGTTTCAAATCCTTGTATATACCACTTAAGATTTTTCATCATTGACATTTTCCTCCTTAATTGCCTCAGCTTAAACGTTCAAGTTTCAAATTTATTGTGATGACTAAAGTTTGAATCCTAGTGGTCTTGTTCGTTCCTTTCGGCTTAAAGCGTTAGTTATAACATTCTCCTTTCCAGGGTGATAACGGATTTTATACCTATGATGGCATTACCAATACTAAGTTTTATGACATTGTGTCAACGTTGAATGGGTGATTTAGTAAATTCCCTAATGGCGAGCAAATTTGATGGCGAATTGTCCTAGGGTGACTAGTGATGCGTCTCGACTTTTTGGCTTAGGATTTAGCGTAAGATGATGTCGACTTTATATAGTAAGGTGGCGTAAGAGTCTACTCAGTTATCATGATTATTAGCTTGGTTCCTCGTGATTAATACGTTTTATGGATACGCACACAAAACTTTGCTTTTTAATGATGTAAGTAGAAAGATGGATTTTTGACAAAAGTTTCTAAGGTGACTACTACTCAGCATGGCATGGTCCTTCCTGAATTATACATAGGTGATCAGGCTATGTATATTTGAGGGCTAACGATGCGATGCTCATTTTTGTCAAATAATGCTATGTATAAAGTAGTGTCAAAATGGTTTACAGTGTGAGAAAATATTTCACAAGATGAAAAAACAAGATAGTTTATAAGGGGACAACAAAATGATTTGTGAGATGACCGTACGATAATTTATAAGACAATAGCTCAAGATGGTAAAATAATTTATGCGATGGAAACAAAATAGTTCCATAAGGTAAAACCAAGATGTTAGTTTATTTTACGATAGCAAAATAATTTGTCAATGATAGTAAAATGGTTTATCATGTGATAGTAAAATGTTTTATAATTTTATAATGCTTGAGAGAGTGGTTTGCATGAATAAACGGAAAATTGAAATAAAATTGACGAAATTTTCACGAGTCATTAATTTGATAGATAATTTAAAATCATCCACACAGTACAACGAAGATGTAAAAGGAAGTATAACGCGAATTCCTTAAAGGAAATAGAGTCTATGATGGTTCCAACTTAGGTTTCACTAGGTAAGGTGGGTCACAAGATGACATAGGTGTTTCAACAGTATGAGGCCGGTGTTTAATTCGAAGTTGCATGATAAGGTAACTAGTGGGATAGGCGGACTGCGATAAGTTTCAATGTTATGTAAAACGGTATTATGCAAAGTCGTGAATGAGATTTAAAGACCATCGTATCATTCACAATGTCTTGAGAAAGTAATAGTATTTATATAAATAACTCTTATATAAATAAATATAAAATATATTGCAAGAGAAGGTAAGCATATATATATATATATATATATATGCAAGTCACGTAAGCAAGTAAGCAAGTAGTGTGTATGCACATGAAAAAGTTTGATGTGATGCAATGTTTGTGAAAACGGTTATAGTCTAGGTAAAATATGCAACCTAATTCTCTATAACCTTGGCTCTGAATACCAATCTGTAACACCTCCAAATTGGGTCGCAGCGGAATAAGGGTCCGAAAGCGTTACTTCATGAGTACCTTTGCACAAGCTATGAGAGAACGACCTCTAAATGTGTCGTTTGAAATGAAATCTTGTAAACTTTAGACTCCAATGCACATCAGTTATGTCAAGCATCTAATTCACCTGAGAAAAACATGCTTAAAAGTGTCAACATAAAGTTGGTGAGTTCATAGATTTTTGTAAGTATGAATGTAGATCACAAAAAATATATATACAAATTTATTGTGTTACAAGTCCCGCCCATACAAGACTCGCAACGCATAAACTCAAATGTATAGGTTTCTAAAAATGCGTGTAAACACGAACCACACAAAATGCGTTTGTTAAAATGTTGGAATCAAAAATTTGTAAAGTGTGTATGACCATTTCAACCCTTATGCTAGTCACAAAATATAAGTATGCGTGTTGAGATCAAAGAATTGTATAAAAGTTGGACCGCAATTGATTAAAGAGTATGATGATTGTAAGGAACACAATATCCCAAAATGTTTCAAGTATGTATTGCCTAGTATGCAACATAAGGTGTGATTACGATTGTACCCTTAAGTTCATGAAACTGCGACGTAGACTTATCAGTATGCCAGTTTATTCAAGGCACGGTAAGAGTTCATGAGTATGTTGTGCTGGCCCTGAGGCTTCAAGCCAGTCGTGATCCGACATGGTATAAGTTTGTTAGTTCGATCTCGAACTAGTGAGAGCTAATCACCCGAACGGGGGTGTCAATCCCTAATAGATCTATTTTATAACATTCACGCTTACCCTCCGAGTAATTAACAGTTCATGCAACCTAAGCTAATCCGTAATCATTCGAGTAAAAGTAAATTTGTTGCGTCCATAAGTAAAAACAAGTATTTTATCTCACCGTGAGATATGAAAATGAGTTTGTAATCGATCCTGTAATGAGTTTGTAAACTTTCATGTATCCAGGTATATAAATGAGTTACGAAATCAAGTATGTAAACAAGTATGTAGAAGAGTATGTAAAAGAGATTGTAAATGGATATGTAAACAAGTTGTAACGAGCATGTATTCTCCCTCGAGATTTGTAAAGTAAATGTAAAACAAGTGAAAGAGAGGCTATAAACTCACCTCTAGTGAAAGTAGTGATTATCGCAAAATCAACAAAGTAATCGTCGCAAACGATCCGGAATGCAACCTAATTAATTATAGGTCGTATAAGTATAAGGTATTTAATATAAATACAACATCGTAAGTTATAGAGTTACATCACCACCTAATACTTTTTGTTAAATTTAAAAAGTTGAAACAATGTTTAAGTCACGCTTGTTAATTAAATGTCCAAGTATTCGTATCCGTAAGGAAAAATTATTGTTGTCCAACAGTTGATTATTTGTTAATAATACTCGATTTAGTATTTTCATTGTTTATGTAATGATATTATATAAATGGTTTAATTGTTTTATGAAATAATATTTATAAAGTTAAAAACGTATATAATTAATATATAAATGATACGACAATATTTCTTAACGTTTTTATAGTCCAAACGGACTCGAAAACACTCGTAAACCACTTTTTATATTTCTATCAGAATGTTATATTTTTATAAAAATTACAGAAAATTATTTATATAAATTAATTACTATTTGTAATTTCTATTTATCCGAAATCTTTGAAAACTCGTAACTTGCTCATTTTAACTCCGTTTCGTGTGTTCTTTATATGTATGGAATCGTGACGAAATAATCTATTCAAATAAAATGTTCACTGTTTTTATAAAATTCTGAGTTGGAACATTAAATTCAAAGTAGTTTATAAAACTATTTTTATAAACTTAAAACTTATAAAACTCGTAACTCATTCATTTTAATTCCGTTTTTAGAGTTTTTTATATCCACGGTTTTCTATTGAAAAGATCTATCATGATAAAATATACATATATTATTCTCATATCTGAAACAGTAACTATTTTTATAAAATAACTTTTATAAAAACACTTTTATATATTTAATTATCGTAATCTTGTAAATATCATAACTTCTTCGTTATAGCTCGATTTTTTGAGTTCTTTATATGCTTACAATCATCATAATATGTACTATTTTAATAAAATGCTTCCAAAGTTTATAAAATTTCGAATCCAAACAGTAAGCTCAAAACAGTCCGTATATATTTATAAATTATAAACTAGTTTTTATAATTTATTACTTAGTGAAATTTGTACAAGTCCTCTAAATTACTTTGTACCACAAGTCTTACATATTTTGGGTCCTCAAGATTGTGTTCATCATTTTTGTCCAAGTAAAGTGTCCTCATGAAAATATATATGTAAGCTTTGTAATTAAACTTTCAACAATTTAATTTATAAATCAAATCTATAAATTAACCAACACTTGTAATAAGTATGTTCTTTAATTTTAAGCATCATTTCACCATAGATATGTATAAATTGGAATCATATACACGCTTGTTCTAATTTATAAACCATAAAAACAAACCCTAGGTGGTGATTAACAAAATAATATATATGAATGTATATAAGTAAATGAGATGATTAATTTAAAGAGTAGTGATTGTAATGGACCTCTAGTATGGATGGAAGTATGAACACAAATCAAAACTCTAGTTTCTTAACCCGAAATCCCTTAAGAAACCCTAGCTTTCCTTTCTTGCAAACCCTACTTTATGTGAATACCCAAGCTTCCAAATCACCTTAGTATGTCTTAGATATTAACCCTAATGATACTTGTATACTTGTATGGTTGCTAAAATAAAAACTATGGATCTTTCTTGTTATGTAAATTGAGCCGTGGGTTAAGGTTAAAGAAACGAGAGAGGATTTTTGCTTTGCTAGTTTATGTGTGTGTGTTTAAGTCTTCCCAAGAGCTTCCTTTTATACTTAAAAGTAATAGGCTAAACCATGGACTTAGAAGGGTGGTTTAAGGACACAAGGTACATGTGCTCTCCTCCTCCCTATGTTGTATGTAAGAAAATGGTACACAAGCACATGGGTAAAAGACTTATGGTTTACTTGGTGGTTAAAGAGAAGATGGGATTTATTAGAAGTGACATAAGTTATTTGTTGTGTTTGCAAGTAAATTCGGCTAGACCAAGTTTTTAGGATAGAAATAATATATTTTTAGGGTATTGGGTATAAAAGTGGGTATTTGTTTGAGTATAGATGGGTATTGGTGCTTTCGTGTATGCATAAACATATTTTATTGCGAAACGTAAACGTTTTACGTAACCAATAAAAATAAGATATGAAAGTTTATAAATTATCCTTGTAATAATTATATAACACTTTCTTGACGTAAACTTTTATTTGTTTGATGTCCGTTTACGTTGATTGTTTATTTTTAGTTTACGCGATTTAACTAAACGGTTTAAATTAAAAGTAAACGCGTAATAGTTTAAAATAAATAATTGGATATTTATTGACGTGAAATGACGTGAAAATGCGGATTGTTACAATAAAAGTGTCTATATTTCATCAATTAAAAGATTCACGGTCAACACCATGAAATACATAATAAAGCTTCTAATGTTAAGCAATTTTTTTTTGAACGGCGACTTTTATTAAGAAATACTAGCAAGGAGCTAGAAATTACAAAGAAATAAGAGCCCGGCCTAAGGGCTTTATTAAGTGTAAAATTGATTAAATATTAGGTATTGGGTATAAAAGTAGGTATTTGTTGAAGTATAGATGGATATTGGTGCTTCTGTGTATGCATAAATATATTTTATTGCGAAACATACACGTTTTACGTAACCAATAAAAAAATATAAAAAGATAATAATTATCTTCGTAAAAATAATATAACATTTGTTTGACGTAAACTTTTATTTGTTTGATTTCGGTTTACGTTGATTATTAATTTTTAGTTTACGCGATTTAACTAAACATTGAAAATTAAAAGTAAACGCGTAAAAGTTTAAAATAAATAGTTGAATATTTATTGATGTAAAAAGATGTGAAAATGTGAATTGTTACACGCTAGTTACGCGCTGACGCATGAGCAACGAGCCAACACGAATGGATTTTCTATGGTTTTTTGGCATATAAATACCCCTAATAGGCTCTTTGTGTTCCTCACCTCTTCTAATAATTCTTTCATCTCCTTTTCTCTTCTCTATCCTTCAGTACTAACAACCTCTAATGTTCTTAATCTTATCATCGATCATCTATTAAAGAACACATCTCTGCAAGTGAGACACACAAGTGCCTAATCCACACTTGTGTGTTATTAGTCGAGGGTCTTCTTTCTCATACCCTTTCTAATAGAATCGACTTTCTAGGTTAAGTTAGGACTTGGTTCAACTATCTTTTATCAATTCAATTTAGTTGTAAAGGAAGTCCTGTATCTTAGTGATCAAGCCTAGATCATTGGGGATCTAGTTGGGGTTTTGGTAAGCTTCCAAGAGGAAGTTCTTAGTGGTCATAGTTGATCTTAGTAATCCTAGAAGAAAAGTCGAATCACATGTTCTTAGGGGTGGATTCCGATGGCGGAATACATAGGGAGTATCTCTTCTTAGTGCGCAACAATCTAGTGCTTATCGGGTAAGCGAAGTTGTAATACGGGTTTTATATTCCACCATCAGATTATACAAGAGTAATAGTATAGATGTCATGGATCCGCAACTTGGACTTACGAATGTATAACCCCCCCCCCCCCCTCTCCCAACCTGAACCAATATATATCATAGTGTCTCTCTCTCTCTCTCTCTTTCTCTCTCTGTCCATCTACGTATTGTCTTTATCATCAAGTAGATCATTACACCACTAGGCTCTTTGAGACTTGAAGTTTTATAAACTTTAAAGAAGACCGTATTCACCCCTCTACGGTTCTACAATTGGTATCAGAGCGGTTTATTCAAGTTTTCAAGCCTTCCTGAGAAGTCATTTTAAGTTGAAAACTTCTTTTCCAAAAATTCAAAAGCAGGACGGGTGTTGGGTGTTGATCATCCGATGGCGAACAAGAAAGACACATGGTGTTCCCTTGTTACCTACAAAGTATACATGTTACCTTAGGTAATTCTACTAGTTAATATGATAAAGTATAGACATTTAAAAAATTTTGAATGATCCACATAAAACAATTAAATCCTTTTATGCGTAGGAGTGATTCATGGGTGAATCAGATTACCTGAGACTCGCAAAATGAAACATACTGAACTAGATTTCAGTTAAGAAATGGTAGCTCAAGCTTCAATGGAAACAATCACTTTAGGAATCATAAAGAAAGAACAAAATTCGTAAAAAGTGTTTGTTATTAGAATTATGGAATTGTTATAACAATGGTATGATTAGATAAATTAGGAAAGAAAAGAATACAATTTAGATAAGAAAAAATGACAATTGATTGGGGTATTTGTAGAGGAAATTGAGAATGTAATTGGTTTAATCTCGCCAATTTTGAATCATAACGAAGTATTGGCTTTTGCTTGACTTTCCAAATTGAGCTAACGCTTTCAATCGTACAATTCATTCCACTCTTCAGAGGATCCTTGTCCTCAAGGATCAATGCTAAAGTCAGGGAACCTTTTGATAAGGTCTTCAACAAGTTCCCAGTGGCATCTTCTTCAGTATGACCAACCCATATGACCAACACATAGCCAACTGCTCTGTTGTTAAGTTTTCCAATCCTTCTGTCCGAAAATCAATTCATGCTCCACTGTTAACGAATCCACCCTCACCACAATGTGGTAAAAATACCATCTTCAAAGAATTTCCTCTACACAGTTTAAGCTGAGACACATAGAAGACTGGATGAACTTGACTTCCATTGGGTAGCTCCAACCTATAAGCTACGGCTCCAACCTTGGCAGTAATCATGAAAGGCCCATAGTACTTAGGTGACAACTTGTTTTGACTCTCTTGCCTGAGGGTAACTTGCCTGTGGGGTTGGAGCTTAAAGTAAACCCACATTCCCACATCAAATTCCCTTTCATTTCTCTTCAAATCAACATACTTTTTCATTCTATCATGGGCCCTTTTAATGTGAAATTTCTACATATCAATTGCACGTTCCCTAGCTTGCAAACTTATATCCTCCATATTCCACTGCACTCTCCCCAGCCACATAAGGATTATTGATGTGTGTTTTTACAAGCTTTAAATTTATAATAACTAGAAATACTGATTTTTACTAAAAACACAACATTCGGGCAAGTATACCCTATTTGAGTGTAATATATATTAGGTAAGTCCACATGTCATTCTACGTAGATTTGGTAGCACAAATCACCAGATTGTTTAACAGTGAACAAAGCAAGCATGGAACAAGGCCATGATTCACATAACATAATAAGATAAGAAGAAAGAGCAAGACTTATTCAGACTAACTTTTTTGTAGAAAAGAAGCTGAATCACAAAATATTTTTATTATACTTACTTTGATCTATCTTGTATACACATGCTCTGAAGTTTGAATGATACACCAACTTAAATATCACCTAAAGTGTAAGTTAACACTATGATCATTCTACTTTATGTATTCCACAATGTGTATACGCCAATATTATAGCTTGATTTGATCTTCTTTGTTGCGTTGGCTCACGAAGCAGAGCTTATGAACTTGTGACAACACGCATTCGTTGGCACGAGTTGTTGGATTATGGTTGTTGGATACGCATCTATACGGCTAGAAGTGTGTGAGCCTATTTGGGGCACACACGTTAAACACTTAGAGTGCGTTTACTTCACGAAAGCTTCTAAATGTATACCAAAGGACAACAACGATTGGGACATGAATCTCATTATGTCCTGGTTTTAAGAGATTCATTAACATGTCTAGATTCGTTTGTTTAAGGGATAAGGAGAGGTGTAGAGTTGTGATAAGACTTGGACTTGTGGTATCCTATTCTTATCACAATTAGGGTTTGGGAGGATATTTAACCACCATCCCTGGCTTCATTCTACACGTCTAAAAAAACACAGGAAACTCTCCAAACGGAATTCATCTCCTTCATCAGCCGATTGTTTACAAACCCTAGTTAGGGTTCTTGAATATTCGGTTATTCCCTTAATCCTTAACCTCCTGACTTTCGGTGATCTTCAAAACATATTACAAACTGTGGTTTGATTCCAAAAGGTTAGCAGTAGGTTAACGGGTCTGGTATACATCTAAGGTTTGTTTGGTGACTCTCGGTAGTTCCTGACCTAATTCGGTTCCACCGAATTCGGTAAAAACCCTAGTTTACTTCTGATATTCGGTACAGGCTCAAAGGGTTTGATTTGGTACTCAAGTCAGGGTATATTGGTGTTACACGAGGTGTTGGGTTATACGTGAAGTAAGGCTAGCATTCCTTACGCACTTGGTTGACGTGTTTGTGTGAGCAACCATAGAGGTGGAAACTTATCCACTTTGTTTCATTAGCATTCGATTCATCAAGAGGTTAGGTTTCTATTACCCTTTTGTTTATTTGTTGTGTGTTAATCGTATGCACCATACTTGATCCATATCCGCTGCGTACTCGTGGTTGTTAATGGTTAACAGTTATTTAAATTCCAACAGTGGCATCACGAGCCAACTCGTTTGGTGTTTTATGGGTTACACACATATTAAATACGCTAGGGCTGCATGAAATCTTGATTTATTTATTGTTTTATTAGAAAATTATGGCAACTATATGCAATACTTGCCATAAATAATGAATAAACACCTAGAATCAATGTTACTTGATAATAAAAAGAAAAGATTTAAACTAAAAGTTAATTAAGCTGCTATGTTATTATATTCTTGATTTATCTCGGTCTTAAGACTCACGCAATCATGTTATATGATGGATGTGGCGATCTAGATACTTTAGCAGAAAACCTAGTGAGAGTCTTTTGGTTATCCAATTGGGGAAGAATCTTTTGAGAACTCGAGGCATTAAATGATTTACTGCTTTCAATATAAGAGTCTGTCTTCACTTCTACTTCATTTTTCTGTCTGTTTTAATTGCTCAATATTTGCAAATAGACTTTATGAAACTCTAAAAATGGACTAATACTTAAAGAGAAATTTGGTTTGAACATGTCTGATATTATATACGTAATCATACTCCTTGTGACCAATTATGTGAAATTGTTGAAAAATGGGGTTTTTGACAAATTTAATACGGACATTAAACTATGAAATTTGATTTCTTGTGAAATATTGGTTTTTATATGCGTTTATCATATGATAAATCACTATTGCACCATGGCTTAATTGATCATGGTTTTAGTGAACACCTAGGGTTAAATTGATCTTTAATCTTCTCTCGCCCCACTATATGTTTCGGCATATGAGGGAATTATTGGAATAACTTGTGTCTTCGGACACATGCAGAAGTACAATATATGATTTGATCAATTTGTAATGCTTCCCGCGATATTGGCCATTTATAAAAAAATAAATGTTAACAAAGGGTTTTTTTTAACTTTTGAAATACATCATTGTCAATTGGGAAGTTCGGCTCACCCATTATGGACAAACTATAAGAGAAGTTTAAGGCGGGTTGCTTAGGCTCCCCAAAAGAAGTCAGGTTTTTAATACGCTTCGCGCTGACCTGTTTACTTCCACTTTTTTGTCGTGTTTCAAAATGGAGCTTACCAACGAGAACATTTGACCATAATGATGTTAATTCAAAAAGGTTAACTAATTGTTTTTTTAAATTTGTACTACAAGTATGTTTGGCTTGATCCGGGCTACTTGTTTTTGTACTTATTTTTGTTGTAATTCACTTATGTGTTGGGGGATGGCAGTTGGCATCGCATCTATTTAGATTATCGTGAACGGGGGAGTTTACGAGCGGGTCAGTTCCGCCTTAGGACCACTCTCCAAACCCATGGGATTACAATTTTTTCATTATGGTCAAGCATCTACTCGTCAATTTTCACACGTTCCTTTTTGTCAACTTAAATCGAGTTACCTAGTCAGACCTCGGACCCGAGGCATAATATGAGACAAAATATGCATTTGACATTGCTATAAGATTAACTAATGTCATAAGTCTCATAAAACTAAGAGTTGCATTTTATGCAATTAACGCTCGACGCTTACCTCTTGCCCTACTTGTTTACACGTTGGTCAGATGTCCGGTAATAAGTGGGAGGTCAAGTTGGATCTTAGTCTTATTAGTAATTAATTAGGTAGTTAATTCTTTCAAGAATTAAATTATCGACAATACTAATTATTTGAACTTTTTCTGATTGTAGATGACTACCTCCGTAGTTACCAATTCGATTTTTAAGGGTTTTTCGAGAAAAAAAACTAACTGGACCCAACTTCATTGACTGGTACAGACAACTAAAGATTGTACTATCAGTTGAGGATAAGTTAGATTACCTAGAGCAGCCAATTCCTCCTGCTCCTGTCCCAGCTCAAGCTAGTCAGCAAGTTGCTCCAGAAGCCCTTGCAGCTCATACTGCATGGGTTAAAGGATCAAAAGAGATTGCTGGACTCATGCTCATGACTATGGAACCACATATCTAATGAAATCTAGAAAACCTTAGTGCTTATGACATGTTGCAGGAGTTAAAAACCCTGTTTGCTCAACAAGCATAGCAGAAGCTTCTTCAGACTGTGAGAGACTTTCACTCTTGCAAACAGGAAGAAGGGCAGTCTGTTAGCTCTTACGTTCTCAAAATAAAGAGCTATATAGACAATCTTGAGCGCCTAGGCCACCCCGTGTATCTTAACCCTGGAGTGAGTCTCATTTTGATCTCTCTACGCAAGGAATTTGACAGTTTTGTGAAGAATTACAATATGCACAGCATGGGGAAGACGGTTAATGAGTTGCATGTTATGCTGAAGCTCCATGAGCAAACTCTGACCAAGAAAGATCCTGTACTTCATGCAATTCGGGCAGGCAAAGTCCAGAAAAAGAATAACAAGCAAAATAAACCGCAGGTAGCTGCTAGGGGCCAAAATCAAGGGAAGGGGAAAAGTAAGCTTGCTTATGCTCCCAAACCCAAGATTCCTACTCCACCAAAGAGGGAAAATCCAGCTAAGGACTCAATCTGTCATCTATGCGGTGATACAGGTCATTGGAAGAGGAACTGTTCTTAGTATTTAGCCAAGTTGCTAAAGACCAAGAAGCTAGCGGTTCAGGTATCTTCACTATAGAACTCTATACTTTTCCTAATAAATCTTGGGTTTATGACACTGGTTGTGGCACTCCACAATCTGTTAATACAACTCAGGGTCTCTGAGGATAGTAGGAAAAATGAAGCAAGGAGCTCTATGTTGGTACGTTGGTAAATGGTCAGGTGCAGCTGTTGAACGATTGAAAGTATCATTTATGGATCCCCTTGGGATTAGTTATTGTTTTGAACAATTATCTTTGTTGCCTCGAGGTAGTACTAGAGGATTGTTTTTAGTTTCCATATTTGTATGGTCAGATGGTTATGTTAACCGTTTCGTGGATAATGCAATTTCAGTTTCTAGGAATAATTTGGTTTATTTTAGTGTTGTCCCAAGGGATGGTATTTTTGAAATTGATTTGTCTAATTCTAATACAATTGATAGTTCTATGTATGCTGCAAGCAATAAAAGAGCCAAGCTAAACTTGGACTCTGCTCTCTTGTGGCACTGTCGTCTTGGACACATTAGCAAGAAACGCATTGAGAAGTTGCAGCATGATGGACTTCTCAATTCAACTGACCTTAGGGCATTTGAAAAATGCGTCTCTTGCATGTCTGGAAAGATGGAAAGAAAACCTTACACACATCAAGTGAAAAGGGCCAAAGATCTACTTGGACTAATACACACTGATGTATGTGGCCCATTTAGAACCGTGTCAAGGCAAGGAGCTAGCTACTTCGTCACTTTTACTAACGACTTTAGTCGTTATGGTTATGTTTACTTGTTAAAGCATAAACATGAAGTGTTTGAAACTTTCAAAGTGTTTCAAAAGGAAGTAGAAAATCAACTCGGGAAGACCATAAAATCGCTACGTTCTGATCGTGGGGGCGAGTATATGATTCAAGAATTTTTGGATCATCTAAAGGAGCATGGTATTATCGGCCAACATACTCCTCCTTACACGTCACAACATAATGGTATGTCGGAGAGGAGAAATAGAACCTTACTAGATATGGTTCGCTCCATGATGAGTCAAATAACTCTTCCAAAGTCCTTTTGGGATTATGCCCTTGAGACTGCTGCACGCATTCTCCTATATGGTTTTCCAACTAATGAAGGTTGAAAAGACACCCATACGACAGTTATGGCCATGGGAACGCCCCTAAGATGTATTACTTAAAAGTCTGGGTTGTGATAGGACTCTTGTATGCGAGAAGATCTCTTAACAAGCCTGACAAGTTAGAATCCCAGATCTATTAAGTGATATCTTTTTAGGATTCCCAAGGATACAAAATGGGATATTCTTTTTACTACCCACCTCTTGCCCGTGAACAAAGTACTTGTTGCTCAGAATGCTGAATTTCTAGAGAATAATCTTATAACTCAAGAAGCAAGTAAGAGTTTAGAAGATCTTGAAATTATTCAAGAAGAAGATATGCATCCTTCTATAGATACTAGCTTAAATCATGAAAGTGGGGTATGATCCAAGAAATTGATGAATATCAATTGTGATACTCATTCCCATTCGCTAGTGTTATACAAGGACCACGACATAAACCCAGATGTATGTGATATTTTTTGCATCGATGCTGAGGAGGCATGAACATGAGTTAGGGATCTTGGTGAACACGCTAACTATAAAGCTGAATTGTTGGACCCTGAGTCTGATAAATGGCTAAATGCTATGAATGTGGAAATGCAATCCATGAAAGACAATGAAGTTTGGGACTTAGTTGATCTTCCTCCTAACGACAAAATCGTTGGTAACAAGTGGCTCTTCAAAAAGAAGACCGACATGGATGGAGCTACACACCTTTAAAGCTCATCTTGTAGCGAAGGGCTTAAATTCAACATACGAGGTTAATTATGAAGAAACCTTCTCTCCAGTTGCAGACATTAGAGCTATTAGGATTCTTATAGCCATAACCGCGTATTATGACTATAAGATTTAGCAACGGATGTCAAAACTGCCTTCCTCAATAGACATCTCTTAGAAGAGGTCTATATGGAGCAACTTGAAGTTTTTGTCAATCCAAATTTCCAAACCGAGTTATGCAAGCTTGGATATCGTCCAATTTATTGGGACTTAGAAAAGCATTCTAGGCAATGGAATACATGTTTTGAGGATGAAATAAAACAAAAAATTAGTTTCACTCAAAATAGTGTTGAGACATGTGTATATCTTTAATCTTAGTGGGAGTAAATGTTACATTTCCCGTAATCTTGTTATGTTGATGACATATGATCATCGGGAAATCACATTACAAATGGGGTACAATATTGTATTTCATTCCTTAGTTTACGGCTGTGTTTGCTGTGTATAAGTATTTTGGTGAAGAGTCCATTTTTTAGTGGTCATGCTTGTGCTACAAAAGATAGATCACGACAGTAAGCTTAATTGGTTTATTGTGTCAAAATGCTATATTGAGAAAATCTTTAAATAAAGATATTCTATGGAGAATTCCACAACGTGGAAGTATCACCATTGCAAGAGGCAAAAGCTTAGAATGTAGTTATGCCAAGGTGACTTTTTTCATCCTCATACTTGCTGACACTTTGAAGCGTCCATATGCATCAATAGTGTGAATTTCTGGCCGTTGCTCCATCCGTGTAGATATTGTGGTTGGATGTTTTGTGTGTGTGGTATGTCAATCGCCCTGAGGTTGAATGAATTAGACGAGCCACAGCCCAATGTTCTGTTCATATGCACTAAGTGAGGATATTTTGGATGCATTCGATTGTGTCTTGCGAGTTTCAGAGGATTAATTTGAGTAGGAGTAAAGTTCGGAGAGTGAGAGCTTCTTCCATATGGTAAGAGGGCATGCAAGTTGAAGCTTGCACCAGATATTGGCAAGGCTAAGCAGTTCAACTAACTCATGAGTGGCTGAAAAATCACAATGGTATGTAAGAGACTCTGCCGGTAAGTTAGGTCTCTAAAGTTTTTCGGGTACACCGTTTTTTAGGATAACCGTGTCCGAACAATTCTCATTCACCATTGTTTTGCTAAGTCAAACAATTTTTCTTTTGTTTATATAGAAGACTTTTAAAGCTATTGAAGAAAAATATTCGCCTGTATGTTGGTGAAGAGCATCCGCGAAGGTTGAAACTGAGTCGAAATTTAACTTCCTCTAAAGATTCATGCACAAATTTTGAAGCTATCTTATCATCTTTTTCATGTAGCTTTTATTTGTTGGCTCTCAAAGGATAAGGTATAGACGGTTAAGGCTTAGGAGCAACAACAGGCTCATCAATTGGAGCTTGATTTGGATATATCGGAGGTAGGTTGTTGTCTGGTACTTGTAAGCTCCGTGGCCCTCTATCTCTTGTCACCTTCGGGTTCCCGTTACTCCACCACCTTAGAAGAGAGAAGACGGGGGTGGAATTGAGGGTCCCATCATAAAAATGCACTTCGGGTGGTGGATTGCTCTTCAAACATCACCTATCGGGTTAGCAACGGAGTTTTTAGGAAGTGAACCCAAACCCGAAAGAAGAAGCATTACATACATAACCATTCCAATCCCCAACCATAACTAAATCACTCATAATCAAAATAAAAATCTTACCAAATTTAAATCCATAAAAACCAAACCCTCTACAAACTCCAAACATAATAAATTATACAACCCACTACTAAACAACAATATTAATCTTACACTTCTCAATCACTCCTATCAATCAAAAAATCTTCAACATCAACCAACCACCTTTATAATAATTACCCAATAAATACGTTATAAAATCAAAAAAATCCCCAACTTAATCTACACCCCTTACTACTACAAAAAGAAAATCACCAAAAATCTTCCTTACACTTAAAAACCTTTTAAACAATAAACCATCTTCATATCCCCACACCAATCCAAAATAAATAACACCCTAAACATATAATCCACTTATTCACTCCATTTACTTACATCAATCCCCACCCCCTAAGGATTTATGACCTCCATGTCCATACGGGATGGTGATATAAAATGAGTGCTTAGGGTTTTTGATACACTGATGTGGATATCTGACGGATGCTGATGACCTTAAGTCTTAGACTGGATATGTATTCGTTTTAAATGGAGGTGCTGTTGACTGGAAGAGTACAAAGCAAAGCATCTCTCACGCATCTAACCTCCTCCTAATTCATGACCACACGACCTAGCCTCAGAAGCTCTGCCATGTGCAGAAAACTCTCGTGTTAGTGCGTGCTTTTGTCTTGATGTTGTCTGTTAGAATAGAGGAGATCTATTGTATTCACTAGAGACCTTGCGATGTGGTCTAGAGTTGACCAAATGTTAACTTTATGAGTGGTTTAGGCTGTGTTCGTAGTGCGCCACAGCAACTCGACTTGCATGCGCTACCCACACATACCTCAAACTATATCTAGTAATTGTGATAATTACTGGATGCAATTACTATAGCTAATGGAATCAGGAATTCACTAAAGAACAAACCCTAGTGTGTGATAGATGTGTGTGTCTTCACCGCTGCTGAGAATCACTGTTGTATAGACTGATTCTATCAAGCGTGTGCTTCAAAGATTCAATTGCCCAAAAATTGTGCGCGAGTACATAGAAGGATCTCCAGCAAGATACACATCAGGAACCTTTCCATCATCATCAGGTAGATGAGTACTATGATCATAACTAGACGCCTGAGAAGATACATGACCTTGTTTTGATACTCATCATCAACGCAAATTGTGCTATTCAAGTGTTCTTGTAACTCGCACATCTCTCAATCACACCGCTACTTTTAGTGTGTGTGCTCATTTTTGATTGAATGCTCTGACTAGCTCTGTGAAGATCTCGTACATCGGAGATGTCTAATAAAGATCTTGTGTGTGTTCACTCCTGATTATAGGAGTGTTGTGGAGGTGTAGATCGAGCAGGACTGCGGTAAACAAGTGACTTCAAATTATTTGTTGCATTGATGAATAATAACGTTGTACGATAATCATCACGGATGATGTGTGTTTCTCACCATTGTCACTCTATAATAATTGTTACTCTATATGTGTTAGATTCATTTGTGTGAGTGTCCTTGACCTCACTGATGTGCATGTGTCTCCAAATGTCTCATATTACTTCTCATATGTCCTGAAGTTGCATGGTACCGCGCCTCCAACACCTAGGAACTATGGGAGAATATTGGTTACAAAAGGCTTCTATAGATGTACGTGCGTTTGATGCTGTATAAGCATTCCAGTTTACGATTAATGTATGGCAAGTGGTAGTCACCAGCACCCTCACTACTCTGCCCACTCCTCTGGTGTTTTTCTGTTCATCATAGAGGGATTAGATCACTATAGTGTGGCGCAGAGATCTCCCCAATGACTGTGTCCGCCGATGATAGCTCTGTGACACGCTGTTTGCGATGTGTGTATCTACACGTCAATTGTCCAGTGTAGTACATATAGTCTACTTGCCCCTTACAGGGTCTTTAGATTAAATGTATCTCAAGTCCTATCTGAAGTCACTTGTGATAAGAGACAATAGACATAGAGTGAGTCTTGTGGACGTTGACTAAATGCTGGGTATCTGTGTCTCCTCTAGCTTTAATATATAAGTATATCTCTCAACTCACCAAGACTGCTCACTCGAATATCTACACTCTATAGGTATTTATATACATAAGCGCATCTAACTCAATAGTCGGACTGTTCACCATCCCAGTAGTAGGATGTAGCCAATACCATCACGACATTAAGATACTCCCGAGCAGTAGCTCAGATACAATACTCTTGTCCTCTTGTGGACACAAAAGAGTAAAGTATGTTAGTGATTCATCATGCTCACAAAGTGATCAGAAGTCCGATCGAACCACAGAATCGATGGACCAACATCATCGCGTCCTACAGTGTCAATAGAACCTCATGACTCAATAGAAGTGTAATGCATAAAGATATAGTCGGTTGGCCGATAACACACAACAAGGGTATCTAGCCTAAAGAGAGATGGTTATTCTTGTGCGACTGATGTGAGGCAGAGCGCGAATGTTACTATTTGCTATTATGTCTCAATCTCGCATCAAGCAGAGAATTCAAGCTGCTCAGGATCGACAAAAGAGCTACGCTGATTTGAAGCGAAAGCCAATGGAGTTTGAAGTTGGGGATAGGGTTATGCTCAAGGTCTCACCTTGGAAAGGGGTTGTACGTTTCGGTAAGCGGGGTAAGTTGAACCCGAGATATGTCAGACCTTTCAAGGTGTTAGCCAAAGTTGGGAAAGTTGCCTACAGGCTGGAACTTCCCCAAGAGTTGAGCAGAGTTCATCATACTTTCCATGTGTCAAATCTGAAGAAATGTTACGCTGACGAACCATTAGTCATGCCGTTAGAAGGAATTCATGTTGACGATAAGCTCCAGTTTGTGGAAGAGCCCGTTGAAATCATGGAACGGGAGATCAAACGATTGAAGCGAAGCCGGATACCATTGGTTAAGGTTCGCTGGAACTCTAGGAGAGGTCCTGAGTTCACCTGGGAACGTGAAGATTCGTTCAAACAGAAATACCCACAACTCTTCACAAACCGGGCTTCGTCATCCACTACAAGGTCTTAAGCTTTGAGGACAAAGCTCTTTTAACGGGTGGAGACTGTAACATTTCTCATTTTCGTGTCATTTTACGACTATATTAATGATCACTATTTATTTTAGTCCGATACGCGTTTACTTGTAAATGTTTACTTTTGAGCTAAACCGTGTAGACTAGAAATAATCAATGAATGTAAACGGTCACCAAATAAATTAAGGTTTACATCAATCAAGTAAGGAATAATTATTTTGAGAATAATTATGTACTTTGCGTATTTTATTTTTATCGGTCACGTGAAAGGGTTACGTTTCGCGATAAAATACATTTGGACGCACCCCGGAAATACCTAGACATACCTAGACTCAAACCAATACCCACTTTGAGAGCCTAAACACAAAATTTAATCAAGTCTTGTGTTTATATCACTTTAGGACCGAATGTGGGCAAGTAAACTTGCATAAAATCGTCCTTGGTGATTTATTTACTAGCAAAATCCCCCTAATAATACTTAAGGGTACATGTACATCACCTAAGTCATTAAAACATGTCCTAAATGTCTCCTACTAGTTAATTATCCAAGGGATAATACCCACTTCTCTCTTTTCCTCTCTTGATGCCGCGGTCAAATCCTCACAAACACATAAACCCATAAGATTTCCTAGCTAAACATAATCTTGTACATCACCTAGCTAATTAATACATGTACTCATGGTGGTTTATCAAAAACCATGTGTGATTAACTAGAAGCCCTTAAAAACCGCCCCTCCTAACTCGGTTTGGCTTGGTTTAGGACTAAAGGGTGTAACTAAGCTAACTAGCTCTATTTGTCTATAAATACACGATCATAAGCTCACTTAATACATTTCCAAGACCCTTAAACTCTCCCAAGAAAAGGCCACACCCGTTTATACCCTCTTGCATACGGTCCTCACATTACCGAGCACACACACACCCACATTTCCCTTCTAAGGACACAAGGTACGCTTAAGATCGCATATAAGGGTGTTAAGAGAAGTATACGAGTCTTGAAGCTTGGGACTACACGCGTTTAAGGTGTAAACGATTCGGGTTTGCGTCACAATTCGCAAACAAGACACTAGGACTATAGTAAGTCATTCTATGTCCTCTACATCGTCTTTCATATTCATATATCACTTATCGAATTCTATTTTCGCTTATATTTCGAGTTAAAACTCAAGGTTAACGTGAAACATGCATGGTTCGACCCATGCATGGTTCACGCACCTTTCCATTGTCACAATGCAACCTTGGAGGTGCCATACACATATAACTCCACGTAAACTATTGTGGTAAACACGACGAGATGGTGTGGGAACATATATGCAACATTATTAAACGTTTGCATGAATCGGGTCACGCATAGAAAATGCTAGGCACTCTTGGTTGGTGCTAGACAACTCGACGAGTCATATATCACACTAATAAAACCATGCGGGCCTCACTAGGACTTCGCAACCCACCAACGTGAGCCCACAAGGCCCATAAGCCACGAATAGGCCGGGACGGCTTATTCACGAGCCCAGTTGTCACAAGTTTGATTCATATAGAATCTCGCAAGTCACCTACCGCAGTGCTGTTTGATGATGACACTGGAAGGATTTCCATTCGTCATTGTGAATACTAAAGAGTATCACTCTGAATGTTCTGGCAAATATCACAATGATATTGCGTAGGACTCTTGATAACAGCTTGTGAACCTGATGATGTTCAACAAGTGTTTGAAATGGAATGTGTCCTAACGAGATTTTTATTGATCTCTTGGCTCTAGACTCGATTAGTGCATTTTGGTTTTAGTACTCGAAGGCTGGAGCAGTTTGCCACCTATTCAATATCAACAATCTCGGAGTGAGATGTCAATAGATAACGTGTGTATCTCCGTGACAAATGAGACAAGTTTCTGTTGAGAGAAACCCGAATGGCTGGGAAGGGTTGTGCATTGCATCACTGGGTCCATGATGTCGTTTTCAATACCAGCAATCATCTTGTGATTCTGATAGCATATGTATTGACCCGGTTTCTGCCTTAAGTTGTGTGGAGGGCTTCTTTCTTTAGACCCTTTATCCATACATTTCTTTTTAATTCTTCAACGCCTTCAATGCTTACCAAGACGTCATTACTAACACCTTGTTGTGATTGTTCCAGTGTTAACTCAATCTTAGTCGGCATTATTCCCATTTACATTCATCTCCAATCATACCTAAGGACTGCTATTTCTAATCTTTGGATTATCCTTGGGTAGATCCTCCGGTTCTGGTTGGATCATAGGATTGATTCCTAACCTATACCACCTTATTTACTTCAGGTATCGTCGTGAAATTAGGTGTTCGTTGGGTATAAGATCGAACATAAACTTTTCAGACAGTGAGTCGAATAGTCATATTTTAAATAATTTTTCTCCCCTTATTTTTAATATAAACACTTAGTTTTTGAAATACCTTGTGATTAACAATATGTCTTGCAAAAATCTAGGGAGAAATTATTATCAGCATGAATGGAGTTTGGAACATGTTGATATGTTTTGGAATACATAAGAATGGTCGATTGATGATGTATTCATAGAACATTTAAACTTTGTTTTTTCGAAAAACTCCCCTCAAAAATAGGGGTCCAATGAAAAAATTGTTGTCTTTTGAAAACATTGTGAGGGTTGGGAGTGTTGAACACACAATTTTGAACGATATGGAATTGTCATGAGAAATTCTTGAAAAATTGTCGTTCAAACTTTTTGAAAAACACCAGCTGTTAGAAGGAACTTCTCTTCTAACGCTAAGGGGTAGCGCACTGAAAGTACACTATTCCTTTTTCTTGAAGCTAAAGAAATTGAATGTCTTGTAAAAACAGCTCAAGACGAGAAAACGTTAATTTTCTCGTTGTGAGATAAGTTATAAACTTCCTTTATTTGAGGTCCGGTTATGTACTGACATTTTGCACAATAAGCCATCTAGAAAAATTAGGAAATGGCATGTTTTGAAACTATTTGCACTCTCGTCGAACTTCATTACACACCATGTCAATGTTAATCGACAGTTCTAAGCAACGTCAATGTTATCGTTCAAGAAACTGTCGAGAAAATCTTTTGGAAATTTTCTCGTGTATTTTCCTTTACGATGAGGCCCGGGTTATGCACAGAAATGTACATAAGCCATTTTTTATTTATTTACAAGATGATGTTTGATGATAATATCAAGCAGTTATGTTTGTCAGAACCTCCAGTTCTGCTGGAGTCAAACATCTCATACCAATCCTTCTGACAAGATACAAAAACCGATCCTCAGGAAGGGCTTTCATAAATTAATCAGCTAATTGGTATTCAGTTCTGACAAAATATAATTTAATAATATCATTTTCAACCTGTTCCTTTATGAAGTGATACCGAGTATGGATGTGCTTTGTATGAGAGTGTTGTACGGCTTTGCATGAGATTGCTATGGCTGACTGTGAATCGTAGTACAACAGTATTTTGTTGTAGTTGAAGCCATAAACTTTAAGCCGTGTCCTCATCCACATTACTTGAGCACAACTTGCAGATAACGCCACGTACTCTGCCTCTGCTGAAGACATTGCAGTGCAGTTTTGTTTCTTTGACATCCAGCTTACAAGTTTATCACCAAGGAACTGTATCCCTCCAGAAGTGCTTTTTCGAGTATCAAGGCATCCGGCATGATCAGCGTCTGAAAATGCTGTTAGTTCAAAGCCAGAATCCTTTGGATACCAGAGTCCCATGTTAATGGTACCCTTTAGGTATTTAAAGATTCTTTTAACCTCCTTGAGGTGCTTTTGAGTTGGTCGTGCTTGATAACGTGCACAATAGCATACTGCTTGCACTAAGTCTGGTCTACTAGATGTCAAGTACATGAGTGACCCGATTTTACTACGATAATCAGATTGGTCTACGGGTTCTCCACTCAAATCTACATCTAGTTTGGGTTTTGTAGCCAATGGTGTACCAATGGAGTGACAATTGTCCATATTATGCTTTTTCAGAATTTCTAAAGCGTACTTGGCCTGATTGATAAAAATACCTTTTGGGGACTGGTGGATCTGAAGTCCTAAAAAGAATTTCATCTCCCCCATTAAGGACATTTCAAATCTACTGTGCATTAATTTTTCAAATCGTTTTGAATATTTAGGATTTGTCGATCCAAAAATTATGTCATCAACGTAAATTTGCACAAGTAGAATATCCTCCCCGTATTTTATCTTGAATAAAGTTGGGTCAATTGTACCTTTAGTAAAGCCTTTGGACATCAGGAAGTTTGATAGTTCATCGTACCAGGCTCTTGGAGCTTGCTTTAATCCATACAAAGCTTTCCTTAGAAGGTAGACTTTTTCTGGATGATCTGGATCAACGAACCCTTCCGGCTGAGCAACGTAAACCTCTTCCTTCAGTGGACCATTAAGAAATGCCGTTTTGACGTCCATCTGATAGATTGGAAAAGACTTGTGTGCTGCGTGGGCAACGAAAATCCGAACTGCTTGTTGGTTTCTTCAGAGCTGAACATTTGTTGGAGAGAAATATTCTTCAAAGAAATGATTGAATAGAAATTCCAAGAGAAATATTCTTCAAATGAGTGATTCTTTGTCAACTTAGTGATAGTATTAAACAGTTGAATAAGATGATGCAAATTTAATGGAATGACCCCTTGTCAATTAGTTTCTTCAAAACTAGAGTTTGAAGAAATATTATGAAGGAGGGGTGCATTATTAAATTATGCATTTTGATGTCCATAAATTTATTCTTCAACACCTTGATGAGTGACTTGAGATTGAATTTCCTGATTTGTTGGTGAAGTACTAGTAGATTGTTCATCTTGATCAATGGTAGTTGATGAAGGTGAACCAACTGAATCAACAGCTCTTAAAGCAACAATAGCTACCGGATCTAGGGAAACAGTTCGTGGTGGAAGATTATAGTACTCATTAAACAATGGTTACAACAGGATCTCAGTCTTTCTTGGATGGTGGAACATATGGTGTTGGAGAAACTGAGTTTTGCACGAGTCCTGAACTGATGTATCCAAGAGTCATCAAAGAAGGCATAGGTCCTGAACTGATTTGCACAGGAGCCGTGACTTGACCATTTCAAGAACTGAACTGCTCTACTTGTAATGAATGATTCTTGACATGGAGGAGATACTGGTTTAGGAGATGAGAGATCGATGACTGAAGTATCAGTAAAGGAACAGATGAAGAAACTTGTTGGATAGGAACAGTGACCATGGATTCAACTTCGGTTTCCATAGTAGTTTTTCCTGGTTCATCTTTTACTTATATATTTCTTCAGGATCAGGCTTAGTTTCCTCATTATCATCCCCAGCATTATCATCTCTGTCAAAATGTTCACTGTCCACATCTGCTTCCCACTCAAGAATTAGCTTTTCCTCATCAGGAACCCTTGGCTTGGATCCAGTTCCTTCACTTGAGGCTCTAGAGATGACTGTGGACTCATCAGGAACCCCTAGTATGTTACTAGTTCCTTCATTTGAGCCTCCAGTTCCAGGTTGTCTCTTGCTCATTTTCTTGCTTTCCTTGAGAGCTTTCATTATGTCAGCAGCCTCTTGTTCAGCAGGAGTAAGAGTTTGAATACCCTTGAGCTTCTTAGACGAATCAGAAGACCTCTTCTTTGACACAATAAAGGAATCTCTGAAAGCAATACCAGACTGTCTTCTTTGTGTGGGCTCGGGTTCAGATTCAGACACAATTCTTGCATGAGTAGCATGAACTTCTCTTGCAACAGCTTCTTCTTCAGCTTCAGTTAAGCTGATAGATTTACCCAATTCCAAAGCTAAGTCTGGTTTAGGGACGATGTTGTCATGCAGGAGTGATCTCTAAGGCCTTCCGAAAAAGATCATCTTTTTATAGCTCATCGGGTTTTCTTGATTTACACTGAAATTTCATAGGTTTTTGTTTTTAAACCCTCTGTATGTCAATGTCTTTACGAGCTAAATAGTCCTAGAGTTTTATTTAACCTTTGTTTTAAGTATTTTATGATCACTCGTTCGCGGTCATTAAGGGCCATGTATTCTCAAGCTCAGTCTGTTTGGTTTTGACAGTGCAATCAGACAACTATCATGAATGCTGTAGCCTCCCTAGAGCCCGACTAGTTCTCAGGTTAGTTTTGTACACCTCTAGTCTTGAGTCAATGATGTGTTTGCTTCTTTAATTGCTTTTAAAAATCGCTTTTGTTTTTCCTCAGTTTCAAGAGTTAAATTGCAATTAATATTAGCAAGCGCAGCTCGCTATCAACACATTCTGTCAGCATTTTGGTCAACCTGATTCTCATTTATTACATATATGTATGAATCAGGGAGACATTGTATCATCCCTTCTCCAAAACATATGGTCCCCCCTAATTTTTTTTTTTAAATAAGGTGGGGGGGATTCAGGTTGCTCAGAATGTCGTCTTTCATTTGCAAACACATTACTTTCATCATGATTTTGTACCTGTTCCAATGGCGTATCAATAGAACTTGATTCTGCAGGTAAGACTTCCTGAATCTTTGCCATGAAACCGTAATGTGCTTCCAATTTCTTCTTTTCAATCTCTTCATCTGATACAATCCTACTGCTTGTTTCATATCCTGAAATTGTATCGATGATTAGAATCTCTGAACACTTGCACTGGCTTGAATCTGCAAACTGTCTTTCACTCAACTTTTTCAACATCATCTTAAGCTCTTGCTCATGGACTGGCTCTTTATATTATTCCATTGCTCAAATGGGAGTTCATGTTCTTGATGATTGTTTCCTTGATTGTTTGAGCTGTCTTTTAGTGTTAATCTTTGAGATTTCTTTTTCTCGATCTTGATGAAAAGATCTTGAATAAATTTCGAAGGGGGGGGGAGGGGGGGGCTTTAACAAGTCAGAGTTAATGAACCTTTCAAACTGTACTTTGATCACACTTAGAGCGGATTTAGAATCCATCTCGTTGAAGTGTTTCTGCAATTGAGGAATGTGTTTATAAGTTATTCATGTGTTGAGATAACTGAAATCGTGAAGGTTCTGAAACTTTCATACAAAGGTTGTGCAAAAGCTTGTTGATACAATATACTCTGTTTTTCGAGAAGTTGAGTGGTTGATTTAAGTGCATTTAATTTGTTCAAGGAGTTTTCTTTGAAAATCTTTGCTTGCATCTGCTGTTTCAGTATCTATTGTTCTTTAAAACTTAACCCGGAGTGAAGTAACCTGGATTCCCATTTTATCGTGAACATTATGAAGTGTAAAATGGATTTGTTGGATCTTAAGTGGATATGATGTGATTGATGTTGTGGTTTTTTGAATACAATAGAACGTTCACAGGATTTTACAAGTCTAGATTAGAAACCGATAAAAATTTTAACGGGATTTTATAAAGTCAATAGAAAACCGTGATGATTTGATTCGGAATCAGGTCCAATGATGTAATTGTCTAAAAATAGATTATTTTTTGGGTTGGGTTACAGCTGTTTGTTTAATAGGTCACCAATACTTGAAACGTGCTAAAAATTCTGATGGGCCTGTGAGCTAGACAAAAACAAGTCTAACACTCAAATTCCTAAAAAACTGAAAAATGTTTTTAAACTTATAGTAAAACGAGTATTTTAGGGCTTCAAAAACTCCCCGTAACCAGCTAAAGACTAGTTATAGCGTAATCCGTCTAGTTTTTCTCTCTCGTTTTGGAGGTCAACGGGCCTAAAAAGACTTACGGATCAAAAGTTATGGCTGTTTTCTGAAACTCTTTCTATCACACAAGATTCTAGAACAAAGCGCAGTGATTTTTGTAAAAACCAATGAAAACTGGTAAAACGCAATTGGTCAAAACGCAACGAGTCTTGGTCAAAACGCAACGATTGTTGGTCAAAACGCAACGAATCTTGGTCAAAACGCAACGATTGTTGGTCAAAACGCAACGAATCTTTATCAAAAACGCAGTGGTTGAGATTTGGTCAAAACGCAATGCTCAAAACGCAGTCAATATAATATTCAAAAATATCCAAAACGCAACCATAAAAAAATTTCGAAATAGAGGTTTGATTATTTGAATATTTAAAAATTTCTTCTAACCAAAACGCAATGATTGCGTTTTGAACATGTTTAATAAAAAGTCAAAACGCAACTAAAAAAATCAAAACGCAGCATGAAGAATATCAAAACGCAACAGAAACTTTGCCAGAGAGTCAAACGCAACGACGAAATTTACGACTTTTTCTACTAAAAATCGCCTAAAATCACACCTTTTTGGACCTTTTAATTGATTTCTCTTGCACAAATTAGTTTTCTGATCTAGATCTTGTTAATATCATAAACATTCTCTCATCTAAGCACAAAAATTTCGTGGTTTGATTTTTTTTTTTCAATATTACTCAAGAATTTGATCCTTTGTTTAACACAAAACGAATAAACACGTAGCACTGATGCCAATTGTAGGATCCGTTTTACACTTCATAAATACAATCGATCACGAAATCGAAACTAGAAATGAGAAAGAAAAGATTGAGTTGTTGAGAGAGAGGAAAGAGGAGAGAGAACATGAGAGAAAAGAGAAAAGATATTTTTAGATATTTTGTACAACTTACTCTTTTCTAAATAGAAAAGAGTTTATATACCCCGACACTTAAAAGTGACGCGCGGGATATTTAACTAGACCGGGCTAGGGTTTGCTTGGGATTAAACCTAAAATTTTATACTATATTAGATTATACTATCGAGGCCCGATTCCCGATTTTATCCTATTACAAAATTAAACTTAATTAAAGACCGAAGCTCCATTGTCAGGAGTGAACGAAATTCCTTTGTTCGACTCAAATATAATTGAGGCTTACAATGTGGATTATGGACTTTTTAATAAAAATAAAATCATGTTACTTGGTCACTAAAAATAAAGTCATGTTGATGAAATACATTGTAGACTTATGGTTTATATGTAAAAATGGCTAAATATAAAAGACTGGAAGTAAAATAGGTTATTTATGAAAGTTAAGGGATTAAAAGTGTTATTATGGGATTGGGAAATTTGGAAATATGGGACTATTTTTGAATATGGACTCTTGTATATGTACACTTATGACATATATAAAATAATTATGTCTTGTGGTAAAAAGTTATAAGTGGTAAATATAAAAACATGGTTAAAATGACTTAATAAGGTCACCTAACTTTCTATCCAAAGTGTATAAAAATATACTTATTTTATATTTTTATAAAATAATACGACTCATGATGATTCAAAAAGTAAGAAAACTTGTCAATACGGATTAATAAGAAAATGTTATGGATAAAAACAAGTTATTAAATAATAAAGGATTTTATAAAAAAAAATTTATATAAACACTTTTTATAAAATTATTCAAACACGCAAGTTGGTATTTTTAACAAATCTATACATATTTTTATGATTCCCAAAAATGATATGATTTGTAATTTTTCAATTAAAAATATGAAGAGTTATGAATTTCGCAAAGTTTACGACAAATAATTCTTTTTAAAAGTTACATGTTCATGAAGGAAATATTTATTTTTTTAAACCTCATAAATAAATAGAACTTTCAAATACGAGAACGTGCTCGAAAGAATCGCTAAAAACGGAGCTATAACGAATAAAATACGACGTTTACGGGTTTTACGATAACTAAAACTATAAAAATAACTCTATAACTGGTATGAACAGTCAAAAGTACTGTTCATCAGAGGGTCAAAAATATGAAAATTTCAAATTATGATAACTCGTCCTAATACGAAAGCGTGGGCATAAGAAACGTCAAAATCGGGCTTAAAACGCAAAAGTTATGCTATATTTACTAAAACGGTAATTATAAACGTTTAACTAATTAACCACAATTTTACCAAAAAACATTAGTGGTGATTAAGTTGTTTCAGAAATTATATGTGGTTATCCAAAGTACTATATTACTAGGTAGTTTCATTATGAGCTTTTTTTTTTTTTTTTTTTTTTTTTTTTTTTTTCTTTTTCCCCTCTTTTTTTTTTTTTTTTTTTTTTAGGGGTGCTCGTTACGAACGAGTTGCTGGATTTTACAATTTAAAGTGTCCTTGCTCCTCATTCGTTTCACTACATGACCTCTTGATTTTTGATCGCCCAACGTTAGTATGGATGTAACTACAGAGACATGGTATATGATGTTAGTTAATCGAAGTACATGGTACTTATAGACCTTAAATTAAATAGGTGGCATCTGTCGATCTATTGACGCATTAATCTGTGATATTAGATTATCAGAACTCAAAGGTGGAGTTCCTTTAGCCCCACATTTTTACGATTTCAATGATTTATAACTATGGGGTGGAACATGCTTTGTTTTTATAACATTGGACACAAGTGGATATTTTATATATGGATTTCATGTTTGTCATAAGTAGCGATAAACAAGTTGAGCCCATTATCTGAACTGTCAATTGCATAGATGTTAGTGTTATTACATTATGTGAGCGCGAATTTTATGTAATAGATTCTATTTGGGGGAAACGGACTCCACGTTCGGGGTGACTTGCTATCAACGGAGAAGAATGTATAGCATGTCGAATTTGGGATGTTAGGTTAAACACTAATCGGCAGAAATTGTTATATATTATTGCAAGAATAGATCGCGAGCTTCAGTGTCATGAGCTTAGGAAAAATGTAATATGATTTTGTGATGTCTGCATGTGTTGCATTATCAGGGTATGTCATTGCGTCCGGCATATTATGATCTTATCAATAACCTATGAACTCACATCATTTATTGTTGACATTTTAAAGCATATGTTTTTCAGGAGTCAGTATGCATAAGGTGCCAAGGATACTTTGGTAATTGGGTTTTGGAAGTCGATGCTAAAGATATGGTTTGGTATTTATGGTTTTTTTTTCTTTTGGGGAAACTCATGTGTTGTGAACAGTATTTTGTTATAATATTAAGGAACAAGTTTAAAGCTTAGGGTCTATTTGTATCAATTATTTGTTAAATCAAATGTGATCAGTTTTAAAACGATTTTTGGTCGTTCTATATATTCTTGTGTTATTGATCTATGATGTACACCCCGGACCCTTATTCCGCTTGCGACCCAAATTTGGGGGTGTTACAATTGACAAGTCTCATCTCATATTTATTTGGAATTACTCCGAAAAGAGAAAATTGTAATGCCAAGTTTTTCTCTAAATGTGATTTCTGGATTTATATCGTGCAATTTCTTGGTCATCTCATTGATAGTCAAGGACTTCATGTTGACCCTGCCAAGATCGAAGCTGTTAAGAATTGGACATCTCCCACTACACCCACAGAAGTGCGTAATTCTTAGGACTCGCCGGCTTCATTACGATGATTTTATCGTAGTTTTTCGATGATTGCAAAGCTTTGACTAGATTAACCCAGAAAAACAAGAGTTATATCTGGGGCGAAGAAAAAGAATCAGCTTTTCAACTCCTTAAACAAAAACTCTGTGAAGCACCAATCTTAGCATTAACAGAAGGAAACAATAATTTTGTCGTTTACTGTGATGCATCTCTTTAAGGTTTGGACAGCATGTATTAATGCAAAGAGAAAAAGTTCATCGCTTATGATCTCGACAACTCACAAACCTCATGAAAGAAAAACTATCCACTCATGATCTTGAATTAGGAGAGTAATATTCGCTTCTTAAAAATCTAGGACATTACATATACGGTACAAAAGTATACAGTTTTCACTGATCACAAGAGCCTTCAACATATTCTTCGTCAAAAAGAATTGAATATGAGGCAACGCCGATGGTTAGAATTACTCGCAGATTTATTGTTAAATTTGTTATCATCCGGAAGGCTAATGTTGTAGCGATGCCTTAAGTCGAAAGAAAAAGAAACCAAACCTTCCGAGTCAGAGCATTATTCATTAACCGTTCATCCAAAATTACCTCTCAAAATTCTCGAAGCCCTAAATGAGCCTCAAAGAAAGAAAATGTCAAAAACAAGATCCTAAGAGGAATGTGACAAATCATTTGAATATTCGTCATGATGGACTCGGTTGTATCAAAAAACCGAAGCTGGTTACCACTTTTGGCTGTTTGAGAGACTTAATCATGCATGAGTCTCATAAATCAAAATATTCTATTCACCCGGGTTTTGATAAGATGTACCATGATTTAAAGAAACTCTATTGGTGGCCTAACATGAAGGCAATCATCGCAGAATATGTTAGCAAGTGTTTGACATGTTCTAGAGTTAAAGCAGAATGTCAAAAGCCATCGGTTATTGTACATACCGGAAATTCTCTATGTGGAAATGCGAAGAGGATAACAAATGGATTACTATAACCACCCAAGAATTTTCATCAAATGCAAAAATCATATTTTATCTTATTATCATAATTGTTCAGGAAATTTTTAGCTTTATATACTTTACTAGTAATTGTCAGTTTCTAGTATGTCATGTAACTTGCATACAACTAAAGTAGACGAGCTCACGCCAAACTATCTATGACAATCCTTTCTTTCATATATGTCAACCAAATTCATAAAATGTCAAAGTCAATTTCTTATATCCTTATTCGCAAGTACAATTTCCTATAATGTAACCATTCGCCAATGTTATATCACAAAGGGCTGTAAACCGTTATCATATACTCTAAAGCCTAAATCTCATGGCAAGTTTACATCTAAGTGAATTGCAACAAGATAATATGCATTATATACAAGTAATATGAACATCTCATTTGAAATATATTCTCCCTCCAAGTCAAGTACAATGTTTTCAAAGCACATGCAACAAGTCATTAATCCTTGGACATTCTATAATAGCCGTTTTACCTTCAATTTCTCTCCATCCACTTGTGTACAAGCGACTACACTCAATTACAATGTGTAATCCCAAATTATTTATTCATAAACTTTCATACAGTGCATTTTTACTCTTAAAACCACCTAATTCAAAACTCAAGAAAACCTAACGAGTTAATTACTTATACACTATGACCTGTTTCTTATTTTTATCCATTGTAAACCTATAAACCAATACTCAATAAGTTGTAATAAATTAATTACATCGATTTCTACCATATTATATCATTCATTTCACATATTAAACAACATGTGTATCAAGAAATAAATCTAGAAACTGTAAATGAGACCAAAATGATCATTCAACTGTTTCTCGTCTCTAACCATTTCATTCCCAATAAGCATCCAAGAGTCATTGTAAAATTCATAAAATGGTTTACAAATTTCAGTCTCTATCTTTATCTTGACAATATACCAAAAGATTGAAGCCTAGAAAAACCCTAATGAATACCAATACAAGCCCTAATACAAACCACGGCTTATTCTTTACCATTTCGAACCCAATTGAGCTTAAACCCACAAAATAAAATTTCATTAGTAATCCATTATACAATGTCAAGGATCAGTATTCAATCATCTTTGATCAAGATTACACGAATTATAAGCCAAGAAAGCCAAAGAAACCCTAATCGAACCAAAAGTAAACCGCGAAATTCATTTACTCATTTCGATCCGTTTTAACCCAAGCCACCTAATAAAATAAAAATATTTTCTTATCGTTAATACGTTTATTACAAACCTTAAGAAATCATTTTATAATCATTCCTTGATCTATGTATGTGAAATATAAGCCAAAAACAAGAATTTGAACCCTTATGAGCTCATATGAACCTGAAACCCATTTTAAAGGATTTCTTTGCAAAATAACTTACCCACATGCATCCTAAGTTGCTTTACTCCTGCTGCTCACAACCAAATCTCTTTCACATTTATTGTTTAAAATTTGCACATGGTCTCTTATTATCTTCTTGTTAAGACGCGGCATCACTAGGACCATCCACCACCGACAAAGCTACTTCTAGCCTATCCAACAATCCTATTAGCCTCTCTTAGTCACACTATAGCTTCATATGTGTCCTAACAAAATCCACAATAAGTTTGCCTTAGCCTCTAAGGGTCCATTTACCTATAAATAGAACACCATAACCCTTCATTCAATTCTCATCCCCCAATTATTCTTTCCTATAACCAAAGTGAGCAAACTTTTCTGCTCCTTATGATACTAGGATCATCTAAGGAAGATAAAGGAAAGTAAAGTTGAATGTTTTTGAAGCCGGGGGAACAAGGCACAGGCGTACTGTGTGGAAATACTAACCGAAACGACCCATTTCACCTTTATTTGCTCCTTGAAGCTCAAACCCAGGTTCTAGATGTTCTACTTCTGCTCCTACACTTTTATAATGTTCATATGATCCTAAATATACTCTTGTTAAAGTTTCATAACTCAATTCATGCTCATTTTCTGTTTTGATCCAAAAAAAAAAAAAAACCTCTCCCGACAACCATAATTTGGTTTTTCTTAAAACTAATTGTTATAATGATTAAATATTGTATATCTATCCTAGCATGCTTAACCCTAATGGTAAAAATTCACTTTATTATTTATGAAGGGGAATTTAACTTAAAAACCCTAACGTTTACGTTTTAAAACCCTAATTTGACCCGTTTTGCTTCCTAGCTTAACGAATCGTTATTCTAAACTTTCGTTGCGTTAAAACTTCATATTTTAGTTTATTATAACTTATAAATATCTTTTGAAATGTTAACATAAGCTTGCATGGCAATTTGGACTTGTTTCTGTTTCCCCCCCCCCCCCCCCCCTATTTTCTTATTTATAATCCATGCAAGGGGTATATATCGTAATTTCTTTAAATTAATAAATTAGAGGGCTGAATATGTCTATTTTTAAAAGTTATAAACTATAGGGTTTGCTTTTATGTCACTTTTTCAAAGTACAAGGTTTACTTGGTATATCTTTTAATGTTGAAGGACCAAAGTCGTAAAAGTGCAAACTCTAGGGCATAATTACCAATTTCCCAAACCCCAGGTCTAAAAATGTACAATTTTAAAATGTGTAAAAATCATATTCAATACAATTACTGACATAACTTTAATGAAACGCTTTTCGGTGCTTAACATTTTCAGATATTGATTAAAACACTTAAAACCGATTATATCGTATCACAATACTAGGGAGCTTCATATTAAGAGGTTTCATCTTGGTATTACGTTCTGACTGAGTTGTTGGGTTTACGATTTAAAGTGCCCTAGCTCCTCAAACGTTTACTGAATGATTTCTGAATTATGATTGCCCGATAAGTGATACAGTTAATTCCAACTCTTCAATCAAACTCATAACTCTTAAAACTAAAGTTCTAGAATACATCTTCCTAAGACTCAACATATTTACTCAGGTTGCGTAATGTGGCTGTTTATTATCATTTTGCTATATCAACATTCCCCGATAAGATTGTGATAAGGTCGTCCGCTTTCATAAATTTATTGCATCTACCTATCAGGTAAAGTTCATAACCTCGCCTTTACTTATTTTACATGTTTTATAAACCCGCGAGGGGGATACATGCTTGTTTCAATATCTCTTTTATACTTATTTAATCTTATAACACAATGTGATGTTTTTCAAGAAACTTAGTGTAGTCATACCTCACTTTTATTCGCTTTAATTATGTATTCATAAACCGTGGAGGGGATTACATGCTATAAATTACGGTTACAATGTGTTTTTACCAGGGGAACTATATGCTAATCTGATGTATCATTAACAATCATGTCTATGTATATAATACTACAAGTCATTAAATTTGACTTTTTTTTTTCAAGTCGTTAAATTGACTATGGATTATTAATCTGTTAGTATCATAGTTCCTACAAGTCATTAAATTTGACTTTGAGTCGTTAAATTAACTTTGGATATTAATGTTAGTATAATAAATCCTACAAGTCATTAAATTTGACTTCAAGTCGTTAAATTGACTTTGGATATTAATGTTAGTATGTTTAAATCCTACAAGTCGTTAATTTGACCTTCAAGTCGTTAAATTCGGCTTTGGATGTTAATATGTTGATATATGAGCTCTTCGAGTCGTTAAATTGACTTTGGATGATAATGTGTTGATGACATGAGAAACAAGGACCAATCAGAACAACAAGGCAATAAAGGGATATTTACATTGTTTTATTACGATGATTCATTGCATATTATTACCTAATAACGGGGTATAATAATATCATGTCACCAGAGAATACTTTAACAATATCATTTTCATAATAATTGTGTTTATATAATTATTATACTATTAATTGTATTCAAACTATTTTTATCAAACCTATGAATTTCACTCAACCTTTGTGTTGACTTTTAGCATGTTTATCTCAGGTAATTTTGAGCAAGTTGCGGACATGGAGTGGCATGGACTCGAAGATGGATTGAATGTTATCATTCTAACAGATGTTTTGGGACCTGCATTTTGTAAAAACTCTGAATATAATGAATGATAACTAAATTTTTCCAACAACGTCTCTTTTGAGTCGTTTTCTATGATTATGATTGTTGTATCCATGAAGTAATACCCCAGATTAGCTTCTGCTGCTATATTTGTAAAAATGGGGGTGTTACAGATTGGTATCAGCGCCATGGTTATAGAGAACAAGGTCAAAACCTAACTTTAAACCACATTGGTCATTTTTTCAGCCATCAAAGTTCTCTGTGCCACTACATTCCGGAACAAGTACGTAAAGATACATATCTATTACTATTACATAAATAACTTATGTTATTTACAAACTAGGTTGTTAATAGAACGATGTCTTCTCCCAACCGCTCTACTTCTGATATTGAGGATGCTTTTTCCTCTATGAATATTCTTAACTATACTTCGGTCTCATCGGATTATTTCCCAGCTTCATCGGAAGCAGTTCTTTTAACTCTTCGGAAAAACTCTAAGATAATATGATCCCACCAGTATTCTTATCTTTCTACAATAATCCTTGTTTGAAGGATGTACAAGCATTTTATGCTAAGGAATTACCTATTCATTCCACCAGAGCCTATACTTCCAACCAAATCTATTTTGGACTCTATCTCTGGTATTACCCACCATCACTACTATTTGTTCCTCGATTCTTTCTTTTATTCCATGAAGAAACTATTACCCACCTAAGAAGCGGATCCATTCCAATTCTTCCTCAACTACGTTATCTAATTCATCCCGGAATCAAAACCTGTGATTTGGTATCACCATCTTCCTCAGTTTATACTCCTACCCCACCTCAGATATTTGAAATAGGAAAATGTTTCAGATTTAAGATGTATCTGAAACATTCATAGAAACAAGTCAAAGACGCTTAATTATTTAGATGAAACTCTATCTTCTCCGCACTTGAGTTGAATGGAAGATGGACGTATAACGGGTTTTCGAAACTAAAAGACCCGAACATAAGGGAATCCCGTACTAAGATTATCAGACTTCAAAGAAGTGGTTTAGGGCAAAAGGATAAGATTGCCTTTTGGCTCTTACTAAAAAAATTTCCGATCTTGAAAAAATCATTGAGAAATATCACAAGCTCGTCACAAATAGATTAGGAGGATCTTTAGGATTTCATTTATCGGCTCAGAATCAACAAACTCTTAAAATAGTTATAGCTTTATCCTAGCCATGGGATGTGTGGTATAAATAAAAATGCTTGTCAAATTTTGACTATGTACAGTAAAAAGGCAAGTTATTTATAAAGACAATCCCGTTTCGTATCTTATTGTTTCCAACTTATTTCTCTTTCATCATCATTTCCACCAATTGCATCATTATCTCCGTCTTTATCATAACCTCTAAGTGCTTAAAAATTCAAAAATAAGCATTTCAATTAAGTCATTTTAAGCATCACATTCTCTTTCAAAACTTGTGATATCATTCTTACTACGTGTTATCTTATGTTGATAGAATGCCTCCCAAAAGGACGTCAACATCCGAAACACCAGCCATAACTTTGGATGCCCTCCGGCAACTGATTGCTGATTTTATTACAGCCCTGGAAGAACAAGCTGCTACCATGGCAAATGCCGACAATCCCAATAGGAATACTGGACCAAGAGAACCTCCTGTAGCAAAAAGAGGAAACTACAAAGAATTCATAAATTGTCAACCTTTCTACTTCAATGGCACGAAAGGAGCTGTTAACCTCATCCGCTGGTTTGAACGGACTGAATCGGTGTTTTCTCGTCGCACGTGTTGCCGAGAGATCAGGGGACATTTGCTGTGTGTACTCTAACCAATGATGCCTTGTCTTGGTGGAATGCATACGCCCAAACTAACGGGAATAGAACACAGACTAATGGGGATCACCTGGACCGATTTAAAAGACCTCTTAACCATAGTATTGGCCCTCGACTGATGTCAAGAAAATGGTATGTCGAATTTTATCAACATTGGTTGTGAAGGAATGAATCTTAAGTGACTTCATTTGGAGAATCCAGAATTCAGCCGTTCTTATGCCCAAACATGGTATCAATGCCAAGGAAACTCGTGGAAGTCTAATCAATGGATTACCCAGAAGTATTGAAGGAAATGTTATGCCTCGAAGCCTCAATACTTTGGAGGAAGCCTATCAAACATAGACCAGAGATTAATGGATTCATATAAATAAAGCGTGATGATTCTGAAACAATTATCGCATATTTAACGAAAGCTTAAGGTTGAGGAGAAATATCATCAACACAACTATCAGAATACCACAACAATAACTTAACACCGTAACATTGACTTACCATCGACAGCAGAATAGAAGACAAAGAACCTTCAGAACTTATAATGCTACCAATGGATAAGTGGAAACCTTCCGTGTGTAAGAGATATAGACTACATCTCACGAGACCTTGCAGTGGTCATGTGTCGGTTTGTAACAAGATTAGTCACCAGGACCAAGTACTGCAAAAAAACCACAGGCACAAAGAAATGCATAATTTGAGATGAGCTTGACTACATCTAGAATACTACTCTCGAAGATATTCAACTCTCATCAGAATCTTCTTCAATCTGAAAACACTAATCATCAAGCTACAATCCTTGTCGTTTGTTACTTTTATCCTACTACAAGATACTTAGCATAAGTATCAACTCTTTTTCATATGTAAAGTTATCCATGAAATAATAAAGTGATGATTCTGTTACATCTTGTTATCTGATGATATCAAAACTCGACATTTATTTGTCAATTCCATCGATTCTATTATGTTCAAACTCTGAATACTCTCCTCATACCTTTGCAACATAAATTATCATCCTCGATTATATGGGCGTCAGTACAATCAACATCTCAATATTATCTAACAATTCATTTTCTACACATTACCATATCATGTTTTTATGCTTAGGTAAGACGATTTATGATCATCTTATTGAAATGAATTAGGTCACTTCTTCATTTGAATAAGGAAATTATAAATCTCCGAACTATGAATTTATAAATTCTCAGTTACAAGAAGTTGGACGCTTCTTTTTGTAAGTGACAAATTATAAATAAATAGGCTTAAGTATATAACATACGTACAAACAAGTTTCTTTCAATCCGTTTGTACAAACAATTCCTTAATCATTATCATTAGTATCCTTATTACCTTCATTAAATCTGTTCATTTTCAAATTATATCTCCGTGTTAGCAACTCTCTTACAATTCATAATCTTTCACTTGACAATACTCATTCACTATTGATCTCCGTATTCTATAATTTTCTGTTATATTTCTGCAACATTCATTTACAAGGAAACACAACATGAATCTATAACAATATCATATATATTTCAATACCACTAGGTATGAAAATTTTAACAAAGACTTGTGATAGCATTCTTATTCGATGTTGACTTTTAAAGGTTAATGAATAGCGATTCTTTACGATCATAGTAGCACAGCAGAATCGTGGTAGACCATAACCCATAGGTTCCGTAAATCACATGTATTTCATCACCCACGATTCAATCAGGATTGAATGGAAATTTCTAGTGGACTGTCATCAAGAGTGTGATCTTGAAAATAAGTGACGGTGTGAAAGGAGTAATATATAATTATGGTTGTACAACATAATATATATGCATACACACGTGATCTTGTAACCTTGATTATGCCTAACATAAAAATTAAATTCATGCCTAGTACCTACATCTATATCACTATAACTTTCAACTAAATCTCGGGACGAGATTTCTGTAAGGGGTGAAGACTATAACAACCCAAGAATTTTCATCAAATGCAAAATCTATTTTACTATTATCACAATTGTACGGGGAAAATTTTTCGCTTTATTACATAAATGATATTGTCTATATCTCAGTATGTCATGTAATTGCATAACTAAAGTTAGTCGAGCTCACGCAATCATCTATGATATCCTGTCTTCTATATTGTCAGAAACATTTATAAAAATGAAAGTCAATGTCTTTAATATCCTTATTACAAACGTACATCTATTCCTATAATGTACTAATTTAACATAGGTTATATCATAAATTCCGGGCTTTAAAAAATCGTTATCATATACTCTAAACCACTAATCTATGGAAAGATTAAAACCCCCACATCTAAAGTTAATGCACAAGATTACTATAGCATATATAAAAGTAATATAACATTCATTTGAAATATAAACTCACTCCATAGTTCAAGTACAAGGTTTTTAAAGCACAATGTACAAGTCATTAACATGACAGCTAAGTAAGCCGTTTTACCTTAATTTTCACCATCACTTACGTACATGCTACTAACAATTCAAATACAATGTGTTAACCCATTAATTATTCTATTCATAAACCTTCATACACATTTTTCTCTTAAAAACCCTAATTCAATAACTCAGGAAACCCTAAACCGAGCTAGATACTACACTATGACCCGTTTCTTCATTTTTATCCATTGTAAACCTAAACCAACCCTCAAATAAGTTGTAATAACATCTAATTACAAACAATTTACAACCATTTATTCCTTCATTCATTTCTCACCATATTAACAACAGTGTACAAGAAATAAATCTAGAAACCCTAAATGAGCCCTAAATGATCATTCAACCCGTTTTCTTCATCTCTAACACATTTCATTCTCAGTAAAGCAACCTAAGGTCATTGTAAACTCATAAAAGGAGTTTACAATTCAGTATCTATCTTTATCTTGACTTGATAACAAAATTTTGCAACGCCTAGAAAACCCATAATGAATCCTAATTACAAGGCCCTAATTCAAACCACGGCTTATTCTTTCCATTTCGACCCATTTTAGCTTAAACCACCAACTAAATTTCATTAGTAATCCCTTATACATGTCAAGGATCAGTATTTCAATCATCTTTGGATTCAAGATTCAACGAATTATAAGCCATTTAAAGACAAAGAAACCCTAATCGATCCAATAAGTGAAACCCGCGACCTTTTTTACTCAATTTCGTCGTTTTAACCCAAACCACCTTCTATAAATTTATTAATACTTCTGATTTTTAAAACCATATGATTCATATTTTAATCATTCCTTGATCAATGTATGCGAAAATAATAGCCAAAAAACAAGAATTCGAAACCTTATATGAGCTCATATGAACCCGAACCCATTCTTTTGCAAAATTGACCCATTTAAAGGATTCCTTGCAATAATAACTTTACCCCAATTGCGTCACTAAGATTCTTACTCAGCTGCTAAACCAATATCTTCATCAATTTATAGTTTACAATTTGCACTTGGTCTCTTGTTTCTTCTGTTAAGCCGGCAGATTCACAACGACCATCCAAAACCACAAATGTACTTCTTGCCTATCCAATCATCCTATAGCCTTCTTGTCACCCTCTATCTTTACATATGTTGTCCTACCAGATCACATAAGTTTTCTTAGCCTCTAAGGGTCCTTTACCTATAAATAGAAACCAATACCCTTATTAATTGTCATCCCCCACTTCTTTCTTTCTATTCACTTAAGATGATCTAACACTTCTATGCTCCTTAGGACCTAGGATCATCTAGAAGATCAATCAAGCTAAGCTTTTGAAATTTGATGCCCCGGGAACAAGTACAATGGCGTACGAGTGGAAAATACTACCAGAAATAGAACCATTTCCACCATTTTTGTCTTGAAGCTCAAACCAGGTTTAGATGTTAACTTATGCTCCTACACTCTTAGTATTGTTCATATGATCCTAAATTACTCTTTTTAATGTTTTATAACTCAATTCATGCACATTTTTGTTTTGATCCAAAGCCGTACACCGAAAACCACTATTTTCGTGTTTTTTTCTTAAAACTAGATGTTATAATGATTAAATATTGTTATATCTATACTAAGCCATGCTTAACTAATGTTAAAATAATCACTTTATTTGATTAATGAAGGGATTTTGAACTTAAAAACCAGACGTTTTACGTTTTAAAAACCTATTGACCCGTTTTGAGCTTCCCTAGCTTAACGAATCGTTATTCTAAACTTTTGTTGCGGTTAAAACTTCATATTTTTTTTATTTTAACTTATATATACTCTTTTGAATTGTTAACTAAGCCTCCTTTTGCATGCATTTGGACATGGTTTTGTAATTATATCCATGCAAGGGGTATATAGATTGTAACTTTCTGAAATTAATAACTAAGAAGGGCTGAATATGTCATTTTATCAAAGTTATAACTATAGGGGTCTATTATGTCACTTTTCAAAGTACAAGGTTTACTTGGTATATCTTTTAAAGTTGAAGGACCAAAGTCGTAAAAGTGCAAACTCCAAGGGCCTAATTGCAATTTTCCAAACCCCAGGGTCTAAAATGTAACATTTTGAAAAAGTGTAAAATCATATTCAAAACATTACCTGACATAACTTTAATTAACGCTTATCATGTTTTCATTTCCCTGATATTGATTAAAACCGCTTAAAAACTGATTATATCGTATCACAAATACTAGGGAAAAGGGCCTTCATATAGAGGTTTCCATCTTGGTATTAGTTCGGACTGAGTTGTTGGGGTTATTATTTTAAAGTGCCCTAGCTCTTACAAACGTTTACTGATGACTTCTTTTTTTTTTTTTATGAATTATGATGGACCAAACCGGTGATTAATAATTCCAAACTCTCTATCTCAAAACTCATAAAACTCTTAAAAACTAAAGTTTTAGAATACATATCTTCCTACGACTCAATTATTTTCTCACTTTTTGTGGCGTGGGCTGTTTACTATCATTTTGCTATAATCAACATTCCCGATAATATTGTGATCAAAGTGGTCCGCTTTTATAAATTTATTTGCATCTACCTATCAGGGTGAGTTTGACTAACCTCCCTTTAATGTTGTACATGTTTATAAACCCGCGAGGGGGATACATTTGTTATTAATTCTCTTTTACTTTTCATTTATCTTATTAACAATGTGATTTATTTTTCAATAACTTAGTAAGTTCATAACCATCACATTTTAATCTCTTTTATTGATTTCATAAAACCGTGGAAGGGAATATACTTGCATTTAATTACGGATACAAGTGTATTTTACCAGTCTATATGCTTATTGATGTTTCATTACAATCAATGTCTAAGTTATAAATCCTATATGTCGTTAAATTTGACTTCAAGTCGTTAAATTGACTATGTATATTAATCTGTTAGATCATAGTACTCCTCAAGTCATTAAATTTGACTTTGAGTCGTTAATTAACTTTGGATATTAATGTAGTATAATAAATCCTATAGTCGTTAATTTGACTTCAAGTCATTAAATTGACTTTGGATATTAATGTTAGTGTAATAAATCCTACAAGTCGTTAAATTTGACTTCAAGTCGTTAAATTGACTTTGGATGTTTAACTATGTTGGATATTTGAGTCTTCGAGTCATTAAATTGAATTTCGATGGATAATGTGTTGATGACATGTGAGAACAAGACATTCAGACCAAAACAAGGCAATACGGGATAAATCTTTGTTACTATTGTTCATTGCAATTATTACTAATACACGTGGTATATTATAACATGACCCAAGATTCATACAATATCAATTTCATAATAATTGTGTTTATACAGTTTGTAGTATATTACTTGTATTCAAACTGTTTATATTCAAACCACTATGAAATTCACATCAACCATTGTGTTGAACTTTTTAGCTTTTTATCTCAGGTTATTGAGCTAATAGTTATGGTCGGAAGTGGCATGGACTACGAAGATGCTGATCATGTTATATATTCAAAACATGTTGTTTTTGGGACCTGCATTTTGTATAAACTCCTGAATATAATGAATGGTAACTAAATTTTTACAACAACGTCTCTTTTGAGGCAGTTTGCGACTGATTTTGTTTATCTGTACATACCCCCCATTTTACAAGTATGCAGCAGAAGCTAATCTGGATATTACTTCATGGATTACTACAATTCATAATACATAAGAATACCACTCAAAAGAGTGTTGTTTGGAAAAATTTAGTTTATCATTCCATTATATTCAGAGTTTTTCATATCATTTCTGGTCCCAAATCTATAACATCTTGTTTGTTGTGATAAAATTCAGCCAATATCTTCGAGTCCATGCCACTTTCGTGCCGCATAACTTTGCCAAGTACCGGAGATAAAAATGCTAATAAAGTTACACAATGAGTTTACTCCCTTCTCTTTTTTTTTTTTTTTTTTTTTTTCTTTTTTTTTTTACGGTAATTCTCTTTAAGGTTGATATAAAAGTTTGAATATCAAGTAATAGTATATGTATTGTATTAAACACAAATTATTATGAAAAATGATTATTGTTATGATCATTGGGTTCTGTTATGATATACCTGTTATTTTGTAATAATCGCAATGAATAATAATAACAATTGTATTTATCCCGTTTTATTGACTTGTTTGTTGATTGGTCTTGTTTCTTCATGTCATCTAACCAACATTATCATCCGAAGTTCCATCACTTACCAATTTAAGACTCGAGAGCTAATATATCTACATTTAAACATCCAAAGTCAATTTAATGACTCGCGAAGAAGAGCTAGCATATATCAACTTATTTAACATCCAAAGTCAATTTAAACGCTTGAAGTCAAATTTAACGGACTTGTAGGATTTATTACACTAACATTATATCCAAAGTCAATTTAACGACTCGAAGTCAAATTTAATGACTTGTAGGATTTATGAAACTAACAGATTAATATCCAAAGTCAATTTAACGACTCGAAGTCAAATTTAATGACTTGTAGGATCTATGATACTAACAGATTAATATCCATAGTCAAAATTTTAAAACGACCTTGAGTTTTAAATTTAACGAACTTGTAGGATTTATAAACTTAGGAAACATTGATTGTAATAATACATCAGATTAGCATATAGTTGGTAATAAACACTTAGATCCATAACTTTATAGCTTGTACTCCTCAACGGTGTTTATGTGAATAATTAAAGAGATTAATAAGTGAAGGCTAGGGAACTCACTAAGTCATTGAAAAGTAATCACATTGTTATAAGATAAAAGAGTATGTAAAAGAGTTTGTAACAAGCATGTATCCCCCTCGCGGGTTTATAAAACATGTAAATAAGTAAAAGCGAGGCTATGAATCTCACCTGATAGGTAGATGTAATAATTATTCTGATAATGAAGTTGACTCGACCTAATCACAATTCTTAAATCTCGGGGAATGTTGATATGTAAAATTAATGTAGTAAATAGCCCACGTCACGCTACATGAGTAAATATGTCCATGTTTTAGGGAAGGATTGTACTTTAGAACTTTGGTTTTAAGTAGTTTTGAGTTTTGATTGAGAGTTTGGAATTATTGTATCATTTTTGGGCCATCATAATTCAGAAGGTCATTCAAGTAAACGTTTGAAGAGCTAGGGCACTTTAATGATAAACCAAACAAGACTCACAGTCGAGAAAGTAATACCAAGATGAAACACTATTAATATGAAGCTCCCGAGTATAGTGATAACGATATAATCTGATTTTAAGCGTTTTAGATCCATATCGGGAAAATGTTAAGCATGAGAAGCGTTAATTAAGTTATGTCATAGGTAAATTGTTTTGAATAATTGATTTTACACTTTTTCAAAATGTTACATTTTAGAACCCCTGGGGTTTGGAAAATTGAATTGGCCCTTGGAGTCTTGCCACTTTTACGAACTTTGGGGTCCTACAACTTAAAAGATTTACCAAGTAAAACTTGTACTTTTTAAAAAGTGACATAAATAGACCCCTTAATGTTATAAAACTTTGATAAAATGACTTATTTGCCCTTTTAGCTCATTTAATTCAGAAAGTTACAATATATACCCCTTGCATGGATTATATTACAAAACATGTCCAAATGCCAATGCAAGCTTTTGCTTAACATTTCAAAAGGATATTTATAAGTTATATTTAATCTATAAATATGAGTTTTAACGCAATCGCTAAAGTTTAGAATAACGATTTCGTTTAAGCTAGGAAGCAAATCGGCGTTCTAATTGAGGTTTTTTTTAAATCGTTAACGTGATGGTTTTAAGTTCAAATTGCCTTCTTTAATCAATTAAAGTGATTATTTTAAAAGTAGTTATGCTCTCTGCTAGGATAGATTGATTAACTAATTATTTTATTCGCATTATAACATATGTTTAAGGAAAAACACGAAATTAGGGTTTCGGTGTGTACGGCTTTGGATCAAAACAGAAAATGAGCATGAATTGAGTTATGAAACTTTAAAAAGAGTATATTTAGGATCATATGAACATTATAAGAGTGTAGGAGCAGAAGTAGAACATCTAGAACCTGGGTTTGAGCTTCAAGGAGCAAAAATGGTGGAAATGGGTTTATTTCGTGGTAGTATTTCCATCGGGTAAGCCTTGTTTCTGTTCCCGGGCTTCAAATCTTCAAACGGCTTTGCTTGATTGAGCTTTCATTAGATGATCCTGAGGATCATAAGGAGAAGAGAAAGGTTGTAGAACGTTAGGTCGATAGAAACGAAGACGGTGGGAGCGATGAGAATGATATGATGGGTTATGGGTTCTATTTTATAGGTAAGGAACCCTTAGTGGCATAAGGAAACTTATGTGATCTGGTTAGGACACATATGAGAGATAGAGGGTGACTAAGAGAGGCTAGAGGATGTGTTGGATAGGCAAGAAAGTAGCTTTGTGGTGTTGGATGGTCCTGTGTTGCTGCGGCTTAAACACAGAGAAAACCAATGAGACCATAGTGCAATTTGTAAAAATTATAAATGATTGAAGATTATGGTCTGTAGCAGACATGTGTATAAGAAAATTAGGACTGCTTGTGGGTTAAGTTAGTTTGCAAAATAGGATTCCTTAAAAATGGGTCAATATTGCTCAAAAGATAACTGGGTTTCGGTGAATATTGAGCTGTGTTCAGTGAAGAGTTCGAATTCTTGTTTTTGGCTTATATTTCGCATACATTGACAAGGATTGATTTAAATATGATCTTATGGTTTATATTAAGAAGTATTAATGAAATTTAGTAGGTGGTTTGGGTTTTTTAAAACGGATCGAATATTGAGTATATTAAGGTCGCGGGTCACTTTATGGTTTCGATTAGGGTTTCTTTGTTCTTTATTGTAGCTTATATTTTAATTTAATTTTTTTCATTTTTTTTTTTAATGTATTTTTTTTATTTTTTCTTTTATAAAAAATTTATTTTTTAAATTAAAAAAAAAATATAAATATTTTCTTTTTTATATTTTATATTGTCTTTAATTTCATTTTATATGTTTTTATTCTTTGTTTAAATAATAATTTCTACTCCAAATTCTCCTTTTTTCATTAAAGGTAAAAATTTTTTATATTATTTATTCTAATTTTTTCTATTTTAATTATTCTAATTTCGTTTATTTCTTTATTTAAAATTTTTTTTAAAATATATTTTTAATATATTCTTCTTTTTTTATATATTAAGTATTTTATTTTTTTCAATTTTTTTATTTTTTTTTAAAATTTTAAATATTTTTTTTTTTTTTACATAATTTTATTTTAAAATTTTCTTGTTATTTCTTTATTTTAGCTTTTTTTTTATTAATATATTTTTTTACTTTTTTTTTTATTTTTTTTTTTTTTTGCATTCTAAATTATTTTAATGAATGTTTTTAAATTATTTTATTGTTGTTTATTTAAATTTTTTTATCTTATTTTATTTTTTTTAATTCGTGTAATCTTCGATCAAAAGATGATTGAATACTTGATCCTGGACATTGTATAAGGGATTACTTAATGATTAATTTAGCTGAGGTGGTTTAAGTCTTAACTGAATTGGGTTCGAAATGGAAAGAATAAGGACCGCGGGGTTTGATTTTAGGGCTTGTATTGAGATTCTTAGGGCTTTTCTTAGCGGTCCTAGGATTTTGTATTATTGTCTAAGATAAGAAGATAGATACTGAATTGTAAACTCATTTTTATGGAGGTTTACCAATGAATCTTGCGTTGATTACTTGGAATGTGAAATGAGTTAGAGTTGAGAAAACGGGTTTGATAGGATCATTTTAGGGCTTCAATTAGGGTTTCTAGATTTTTAACTTTTCTTGTACAACTGTTGTTTAATATGGTGATAATGATGATTACTGTAATTTGAGTTGATAAAAACATGTGTTGTGTTAGTATTAATGTTTATTACTATTATTTGAGTATTAGGTTTCAGGTTCTCATATGGATGAAAATGAAAGGAAAAGCAAACGAGTGTTCATAGTTGTGTGTATTTAGCTCGTGGTTAGGGTTTCTGAAGTTTTGAAAAATTCAGAGCGTTTAAGAGCTAAAATAATGCTCGTAATATGAAGGTCTTTTTGAAGTAGATTATTTAGGCGTTTACCTACACATCCTATCTTTATGTGATGCTTCTGGTTATATAGTAGCGCGTTTGACTATACTATAAGTGATGGTGTAAGAAATTTGAAGGTAAAATACGTGCTACTTTAGTTGTCATGTTGTACTTAGATGACTTGTTCATATTGTGCTTTTTAAAAACTTTGTACTTGACTTGGAGGGAAGTTTATATTTTCAATGGAGAATGTTACATATTACTTGTAGATATGCTTTAGTATTTGTGCATTATCTTTAGATGTTAATCTTTCATGTGATTAGGGTTTAGAGGTATAGATAGGTTTTAAAGCACCGTTTTTGACTTTTTATATTTACTTGGTTATTGGCTAGACATTTTATGAATATAATGTGACTTCTGAATAAGGCATATTAAAGATATTGACTTGAACAATTGTTATGAATTTTTTCGTAGACTTATATTGAAGACAGGATTATCATTGTTACGGGTGCGTAGGTGAGCTCGTCTTACTTTTTTGTTATGCCAAGTTACATGACATACTGAGATATTGACAATAAAGTAATGTAATAAAGCGAAAAAATTTTCCTACGTACAATTGTGAATAGTAAATAGATTTTGCATTTGATGATACATTCTTGGGTTGATTTTAGTCCTCCACCCCTTACAGAAATCTCGTCCCGAGATTTAGTTGAAAGTTATAGTGATATAGATGTAGGTACTAGGCATGAATTTAATTTTTATGTTAGGCATAATCAAGGTTACAAGTTCACGTGTGTGATGCATTTATAATTATGTTGTACACCATAATTATAATTACCTCCTTTCACACGTCTACTTATTTTCAAGATCACACCTCTTGATGACAGTCAATAGAATTTCTTCAGATCCTGATAGAATCTGGGTGGATGAAATACTTCGATTTACAGAACCTATGGGTTTTGGGTCTACCATGCTTCTGCTGTGCTACTATGATCGTAAAGAATCGCTTTGCTTCATTTTCATCTCGGTGGGGGTATATAATAAGGACTAGCAGATACATCAGGTGAAGAATTAATGAATGCATAATCGGTAGACCAATAGTATGATTCGTATAATTTGTAAGTTGTTCGGATAGACTACTCAGTTTGTAATTTGATGTGCGGCAATGTCATGTTGGTAGATATTTGTTTACGAACTGTGTCTTGATTTATGTGCTTCCTCTTGGTTAATTATGTTGCCATGAAACGCGTTTTGGTATAATTGTAGAACAGAAGATTTTTACGAGTAAACTACCGGTTGGATCAGTGAGTATAGTTGAAAGACTGGATTATGTTGTTGTCTATGCTGTAAGAAGTATATTTTGATTTGATTAGATATCTGTTGCTAGAGATAGGTAGATGTTGGCTAATCTCTTGGGGTTACGTTGTAGTCATGTTTATTATAGATTTGGATAATGAACCTGCAATTCACTTTTTTCGAAGGGGTGAAGTTTAACAGGAGGTGTTAAATGTATTGATTATGATTTGGTAACCCCAATTTCCAAAATCCACTGAGCTACCCCTTGTTTGTGCACTCAAACGGATTGAAAGAAACTTGTTTGTACGTAGTTATATACACTTAAGATATTTATTTTATAAATTTGTCTCACTTACAAAAGAAGCGTTCCATCCAACTTCTTGTAACTGTAGAATTTATAAATTCATAGTTCGGAGATTTATTAATTTCCTATTCAAATGAGGAAGTGACTAATGTCATTTAAAATAAGATGTCATATAAATTGTCTTAACCTAAGTATTAAAATCACGATTTGGTTAAGTGTAGAAAATGGATTGTTAGAGATTATAGTGATGTTGATTGTTACTGCACAGCCAATTTAATGAGGGATGTTAACTTATGTTGCGAAAGGTATGAGGAGAGTATTAGAGTTTGAACATAATAGATTCGATGGAATTGACAAATAATGGTTGAGTTTGATATTGATATCATCTGATTAACTGATGTAACAGCTTTATTATTTCATGGATTAACTTTTTCATATAAAAAGAAGTTGATACTTATGATAAGTATCTTTGTAGTAAGATAAAAGTAACTAAACGCAAGGATTGTAGCTTGATTGGATTAGTGTTTTCAGATTTGAAGAAAGATTCTGATGAGAGTTGAATATCTTCGAGAGTTGTTTCTAGAGTAGCAAGCTCATCTCTAAGTATGCTTTCTTGTGGCCCTGTTGTTTTTGCAGTACTTGGTCTGGTGACCTATCTTGTTACAAACCTGACACTTGACACTGCAAGGTCTCGTTGTGATCGTAGTCTATATCTCATACACAACGGAAGGTTTCCCAAGCATATCCATTTGGTAGCAGTATAGTTCGGAAGGTTTCCATTGTCTTCTATTGGCTCGACGCTGGTAAATCTTTGTTACGGTTGTTATTGTTGTGGTTATTCTGATAGTTGTTGTTGATGATGTTTCTCTCATCCTCAAGCTTTCGTTTGCGATCATTGGTTTCTAGAATAGAATCACGCTTTATTATATGATCCATTAATCTGGGTCTATGTTGGACTGAGTCCTTCACTCACAAATTTGAGGCTTCGATGCGGCATGTAGTAACATTTCATTCAATACTTTGGTATCCATTGATGAGGATTCCACGAGTTTTTCTTGGCATTTGATACCATGTTTTGGGCATAAGTCGGCTAATTCTTGGAATTCCTATTGTAAGTCTTAAAGTTCAGGGACTTTCACACAAGTTGTAAAATATTCGTCTACCATTTTTCTTGACTTCGCCTTTTTAGTTCGAGGGCATTATTTTTGGTTAAGTAGTTCTCTTTAATTCGGTCCAAGTGTGATCCTATTTGCTGGTTGCTATTCCGTTTGGTGGGCGTAGAATTCCCACCAAGACAGGCATCATTGGGTAGAGTTATCCAGCAGCTAATGGTCACTCCTTGCTTTCAATCTGGCACACTTGCTATCGAGTATACACCGATTCGTCCATTCAAAACCAGAGGATGAGGTTACAGTCCTTCCGTGCCATTGAACTAGTAGATAGGTTGACCAATTATGAATTCTTTGTAGTTTCCTCTTTTTGCTACAGGTGGTTCTTTTGGTCCAGTCATTTCTTATTGGATTGTCGGCATTTGCTTTGGTTAGCAGCTTGTTGATTCCAGGGCCTTTTGTAAAATCAGCAAATCTGTTGTAGGCTGGGCATCATAGTTATGGCTGGTGTTTCGGATGTTGACTTCCTTTTGGGAGGCATTCTATCAACATAAGATAACACGTAGTAAGAATGATATCACAAGTTTTGAAAGAGAATGTGATGCTTAAAAGGGCTAAATTGAAATGCTTATTTTTGAAATTTTTAAGCACTTAGATGTTATGAATATAGTCGGAGATAATGATGCAATTGGTGGGAAATGATGGATGAAAGAGAAATAGTTGGAAAAATAGATACGAAAGGATTGTATTTATAAATAACTTGCTTCTTTATGTACATAGGTCAAGAATGTTGACAAGCGTTTTTATTTCTACCAACCACATCCCATGGCTAGGGATAAAGCTTATATACTATTTTTAGAGTTTGTTGTGATTCTGAGCAGATTAAATGAAATCTCCTAAAGATCTCCTAATCTTTTTGTGACGAGGGCTTGGATTTTCTCAATGATTCTTTTCGAGATCGGACATTTTGAGTAGTAAGCAAAGGCAATTTATCCTTAATGCCCTAACCACTTCTTTTGAATGTTTTAGTAAGTCTGATAATCTCGAGTCGGATTCCCTTTGTTCGACGTTCTTTTGTACGTTTACCATTTATACGTCCTTCTTCCATCTCTCTCTATGCGGTTGAAGTATAGAGTTCATCTAATCATTAAAAGATGGTCTTTGACTTGTTTCTCATGATGTTTCTGATACATCTTATCCGAACATTTTCCTATTTCAAAATATCTGAGGTGGTGGTAGGGGATAAAATATAAACTGAGGTAGTTGGTCGATACCAAATCACAGGTAGCTATCCGTGCGCCCAACTTCCCATCTTTTATTTGTTTCCGGGTTCGGAAATTAGATAACGTAGTTGAGGAAGAAGATGGGGAATGGATTCGCTTCTTAGGTGGTAATAGTTCTTCAGGAACAAAGAAATATCGAGGATCAAATAGTAATGATGGTGGTAATACCAGAGATGGAGTCAAAATAGCTGGTGGAGTAATAGGATCTGGTGATGAAATAGGTAATTCCATTAGCATGTAAAATGCTTTGTACATCTTCAAACAAAGATTATTGTAGAAAGGATGAGATACTAGTGAGGGATCATATTATCTTTAGGGAGTTTTCGAAAGAGTTAAAAGAACTCCCTTTCCGGATGAAGCTGAGAATTATCGATGAGTCAAAGTATAGTTAAGAATTTCATAGAGGAAAAAGCATCCTAATATCGATATAGAGCGGTTGGGAAGAAGACATCGTTCTCATTAACAACATAGTTTGTAAATAACATAACGTTCTTTATGTAATAGTTATAATAGATATGTCTCTTTACGTACTGGTTAGATTGTAGTGGCACAGACGAACTTTGATGGCTGAAAAAATGAAAATGTGGTTTATAGTTAAGGTCTTTTGACCTTGTTCTCTATAACTATGGAGCTTGGGTGATACCATCTGTAACACCACCAATTTTACAATATTAGCAGCAGAAGCTAATCTGGTGTATTACTTCATGGATTACAACAACATTAATCATAGAAAACGACTCAATAGAGACGTTGTTGGAAAAATTTAGTTATCATTCAATTATATCTGAGGTTTTACAAAATGCAGGTCCCAAAACATATGTTTGAATGATAACAGTTCAACCATCTTCAGATTCCATGCACTCCATGCCCCCGCAATTGCCTCAATTACCTGAGATAAAACATGCCTTAAAAAGTCAACACAATGGTTTGAGTGAAATTCCATTAGGATTTGTGTGGATATATAACAGTTTGAATTACAAGTTTAAAAAATTTTAAGTATAATATATTGTATAAACAAATTATTATGATAATGATATTGTTTTTGATCTTGGGGCTTTATGTTATTATTTACCCGTTATTTGTAATAATTGCATTGAATCTAGTTATACAATGCTATTATTCCCGTTATTGTTTACCTTGTTTGTTCTGATTGTCTTGTTCTCATGTCATCAAAACATTATTCATCCAAAGTCCAATTTAACGCTCGAAGAGCATCATCATATCAACATAATAACATCCATAAAGTCAATTTAACGACTTTGAAGTCAAATTTAATCGACTGTGGGATTTATTATACTAACATTAATATCCACTAGTCAATTTTAACGGACTTGAAGTCAAATTTAACGAACTTGTAGGGATTTTTTATTATAATAACATTAATATGCCAAAGATTAATTTAACGACTCAAGTCAAATTTATTGATTGTGGATGATGATACTAACAGATTTAATATCCATAGTCAATTTAACGACACTTGAAGTCAAATTTAATGAATTGTGTAGTATTTATTAACTAGAATTTGATTGTAATGATACATCAGATTAGCATCATAGTCCTGTGGGTAAAACACTTTGTAATCACGTAACTTATATAGTAATGTATTCCCTCACGGGTTATGAAATAATTAAAGCGATTAAAAAGTGAGGCTATGAACTCACTAAGTCTTTGAAAAAAGCAATACATTTTTTTTAAGATTAATAAGTAGGTAAATGAGTTAGGTAACAAGCGATGTATCCCCCTGCGGGGGTTTATAAAACATGTAACTATAAGTAAAAGGCGAGGTTAATGAACTTCACCTGATAGGTAGATTGCATATAAATTTTTGAAGCGGACGACCTTTTCACTAATCTTATCGGGGCAATGTTGGATATAGCGCAAATGTTTCGTAAAATTAGATGCCACGCACAACCCTTGAAAGGGTAAATTTGTTGAGTCTTAGGAAAGTTTGTTATTCGAGAACTATTAGTTTTTTTAAGATGATATGAGTTTGACTTGAAGAGTTTGGTATTATTGTATCCCTGTTTGTGCAATCATAGAATTCAGTATTATTCAGTAAATCGTTTGTAGGGAGATTGGGTTACCTAATCACCTTTCCCCTAATACACTTTACAACCCTGCCTGATTTAAATGTAAACCCAAACAACTCAGTCAGAACGTAATACCAAGATTGAAACTCTTAATATGATGCTCCCTAGTATTGTGATACGGATATAATCTAATTTTAAGTTGTTTTAACTCAATATCTGGGAATTGTTTAAGACGGAAAGCGTTCATTAAAGTTATGTAAGGGAGGTTGTGAATATGTATTTTACACGCTTTTTTATAATGTTACATTTTTCCAGACCTGGGGTTTGGAAAATTGTAATTAGGCCTTTGGAGTTTGCACTTTTACGACTTTGGTCCCTCAACTTTTATAAAGAATATACTCAAGTAAAACTTGTACTTTGAATAAGTGACATATAGACACCCTATAGTTATAACTTTTATTAAATGACTATTCAGCCACTTCTAGTTATTAATTTAAGAAAAGTTTACGATATATACCCGTGCATGGATTATAATTACAAAAACATGGTCCAAATTGCCATGCAAGCTTTATGTAACATTTCAAATAGATATTTGATACGTTATACTACTAATATATGAAGTTTTAACGCCAACGAATGTTTAGAATAACGATTCGTTAAGCTAGGAAGCAAACGGGTCAAAATTAGTTTTTAAAACAGTTAAAACGTTAGGGGTTGAAGTTTAAATTTCCTTCATTAATAATAAAGTGATTATTTTTAACATTAGTTGCATGCTAAGGATAGATTATGAACATTATTTAATAATTAAAACTTTTTTAGTTTTAAGAAAACGCGAAATTAGGGTTTGGGTGTAGGTTTTGGATTCTAACAGAAAACAGAGCATGTATTGAGTTATGAAACTTTAACAAGAGTATATTTAGGATTTATGGAACATTATAAGAGGTTGCTAGGAGCAAAGAAGTAGAACATCTAAACCTAGGGTTTTTTTGAGCTTTCAAGGAGCTAAAAAATGGTGGCAAGTGGGTCGTTTTCGGTAAGTATTTACCACTCGTAGCCTTGGATCTTGTTCCCCGGGGCTTCAAAACTTCAAAGCTTTACTTCCTTGTCTTCTTCAGATGATCCTTTAGGATCTTATAGGAGCAGAAAAAGTTGCTCATTGGGTTATAGAAAGAATATGTGGTGGGATGAGAATGAATGATAGGGATTATGGGTTCTTATTTATAGGTAAGGAACCTTAGAGGCTATGGTAACTTATTGTTGATTTGGTATAGGACACATATGAGAGCTTTAGGGTGTCCTAAGAGAGGGTAGAGGTGTGTTGGAATAGGCTAGAAGTAAGCTTTTGGGGTGGTTGGTTGGTCCTTGTGTTGGATGGCCGCGGGCTTAAACAAGAAAGATTAAGAGGACCATGTGCTCTCAAATTTTTAAACTATAAATTGTTGAAGAGATTTGTTGCTGTTAGCAGCGTAGTAAGCAACTTAGGATGCATGTGGGTAAAGTTATTTTGCAAGAATCCTTTTAAAATGGGTTTCAGGTTCATTTGAGATCCATAAGGGTTCAAACAATTCTTGTTTTGGGCTCTATATTCACATAATTGATCAAGGAATGATTAAATTGATGATCTTAAGGTTTGTAATAGAAGTATTAACGAAATTTAGTAGGTGGGCTTGGGTTTTTAAAACGGATCGAAATTGAGGTAATAAATAAGGTCGCGGGTTTATACTTTTGGTTCGAATTAGGGTTTCGCTCTTTGGCTTTCTTGGCTTAGTTAATTCGTGACTTGTATCTTGATAAAGATGGATTGGATTACAGATCCTTGGACATTGTATAAGCGATTACTAATGAAATTTTAGTTGGTGGTTTAGCTAAAATGGGTCGAAATGGATTAAGAATAATAGCCCTGTTTGGTCTTGAATTAGGGCTTGTATTGGATTCATTAGGGTTTTCTAGGCTTCAATCTTTTGTATATTGTCAAGATAAAGATAGATACTGAATTGTAAACTCATTTTATGAGTTTACAATGACTCTTGGTTGCTTCTAGGAGAATGAAATGGTTAGAGACGAGGGGGGGAAAACAGGTTGGATATGATCATTTTGGGTATCATTTACAGTTTCCAAGATTTTATTTACTTTGTACACTGTTGTTGAATATGGTGTAAATGATGATAAATATGGTTGAAATCGTTGTAATAATGTTTATTACAACTTATTTTGAGGTATTGGTTTTAGGGTTTACACATGGATAAAAATGAAGAAACAGGTACATAGGTGTAGTATTTAAACTCGGGATTGGTTGTATGAGTTTTGAATTAGGGTTTTAAGAGTAAAAATGTGTATGAAAGTTTATGAATAGAATAATTAGGGTTTACACATTGTATATTGAGTGTAGTAGCTTGTACACAAGTGATGGTGAAGAAATTGAAGGTAAAGGCATTTTAGATGTCATGCTTAATGACTTGTACATTGTGCTTTGAAAACTTGTACTTGACTTGGCGGGAGTTTATATTTTTCAAAGTGAGATGTATATTACTTGTATATAGGCTTTGTATTCGTCTTGGCAATGTCACTTTAGATGTTAATCGTATCCATAGAGATAGATTAGGGTTTTGAGGTATATGAAACGGTTTTAAAGACCGTTTGATATACATTGGAATGGTACATTATAGGAATAATGCTACTTTGTAATAAGGTTATTTTTAAGTTATTAGACTTGAATTTTATGATTTTGGTTTGACTATATATGAAGGATAAGGATTGTTCATAGATTAGGTGAGTGAGCCTCGTTCTACTTTGTTATGCAAGGATTACTTGACATACTGATGATACTGCAATTCAAGTAATGTATTAAAGCGAAAAAATTTCACCTGTACAATTATGATAATTGTTAAAATGATTTTGCATTTTGATGAAAATTCTTGGGCTTGTTTTAGTAATCCATGTGACCTCTTGCCATTTCCACATAGGATATTTCGGTTGTACCAAAAGCGGTATGGCTTTTGACATTCTGACTTTTAAAACTCTTAGAACTTGTCTCAAACACTTGCTAACTTATTCTGCGAAGAATTGCCTTCATGTTAGGCCACCAATAGAGTTTCTTTAGATCCTGGTACATCTTGTCAGAACCTGGGTGAATGGAATACTTTGATTTATGAGACTCATGCATGATTAAGTCTCTCAAACCGCCAAAAGTGTCTAACCAGCTTCGGTTTTTGATACAACGAGTTGTAGTTCCATCAGGACGAATTCAATCTGATTGGTCCATTCATCTTTGGTTCTGTTTTTGACATTTTCTCTTTTGAGGGCGTCATTTTGGGGCTTCCGAGAATTTTTGAGGATGGTATTTTGGCTATGAGACGGTTAGGATTATGCTCTGACTCGGAGAGGTTTTGGGTTCTTTTCTTTCGACTTATATAGCTATTCTGCTACAACATGTGCTTCAGGGATGATAACCAAATTTAACAATCATAATCTGCGAGTAGTCTAAACCATCGCGTTTGCCCTTCATCATATTCAATCTTTTTGACTGAATGTATATGTGAAGGCTATTAGTGATCAGTGGGAATACTGTATACTTTTGATACCGTATATGTAATTTCTCTAGATTTTATGAGGCGAATATTACTGCTCCTAATTCAAGATCATGTTTGGTATAGTTTTCTCATGAGTTTGATAGTTGCGAGATGCATAAGCAATGACTTTTTCTCTTTGCATTTTTTCAGCTCCTAACCTCTAAGAGATGCATCACATTAAACGGACTAAAATTTATCGTTTCCTTCCTTGGTATTGCTAAGATGGGTTTGCTTCTCACAGAGTTTTTTGTGTTAGGATGTTTGAAAAGCTGATTCTTTTCCTCTCGCCCCGTTAGTTAACTCTGGTTTTTACTGGGTTAATTTAGCAAAGGCTTTGCAAATCATCGAAAAAACCTTCGACTAATCATCGGTAATTGCGGCGAGTACTAAGAATTGACGCACTTCTGTGGGTTGTTAGTGGGTAGCTGGTCCAATTCTTAATACAGCCCTTTCGATTTGCGGGTCAACATGATGTCCTTGACTATAATGAGATGACCAAGAAATTGCACGATATATAATCCAGCACACTCACTATTTAGAGAACTTGGGCATTACATTCCTCTTTTCGGGGGAGTTAATTCCAAGATAATTATGAGATGACTTGCATTGTAACACCCCCAAATTTGGGTCGCAGCAGGAATATAAGGAGTCCGGGTGCCATGTTACTTCATAGATCAATAACACAAGGGATTATATATAGAACGACAAAAATCGATTTTAAAACTGATCATTTGATTTAACATATATTTGATACAAAATTAGCCCGAAGCTTTAATTGTTCTTATTATTATTAACAAAGATTACTGGTTAACACACATGTGTTTCCCAAACATTAATACAACCATATTCTTTAGCATGACTTCCGAAAACAAAATTATATCCAATGTTTCCTTTGGCCCTTATGCTTTACTGATCACCTGAGAAAAACATTGCTTTAAAATTGTCAACAATATGTTGGGAGTTCATAGGTTTTGATAAATGCATAATATGCAGGCGAAGACTTTCACCTTGATAATGCAAAACACATGCAGACATCACAAAACCATTACATTTTCCTAAGCTCATGACACTGAAGCTCACGGCGATCTTTCCTAGTGCAATAATATATATTGCAATTCTGCCCGATTCAGATGGTTTAACCCGAAACATCCCTATTCACGACATGCTATACATTCGTTCTCGGTGATTAGCACACTAAACTACTCCACCACTCAACCTTACCAATTGGACAAACCTCTTAGTTATAGTTCACTTCCGTACGGGGAGGTCGTTTCCCCAAATAGATTATTCATAAACACTTCGCGCTCAACATAATGTAATTATAAACTTCATCTATGCAATTGAACAGTTCATGATATGGGCTCAACTTGGGTTACGCTACTTAGGCAAACATGTAAATCAATATAAAATATTCCACTAGTGTCCAAATTTATTAAAACAAAGCATGTTTCCAACCTAGTTTATAAATCATTGACTAAATCGTAAAAAATGTGGGGCTTTGAACTCACTTGAGTTCTGATAATTCTAAATAAATCACAGATAATGCGTTTCATGTAATGTCAGATGCAACCTATTTAATTTAAGGTCGTATAAGTACCATGTACTTCGATTAACTAACATCATATACATGTCTATGTTAGTTACATCATACTATCGTTCGGGCTACTCTAAATCAAGAGGTCTGTAGGTGAACGTATGAGGATGCTAAGGACAACTTTAAAATTGTAAATCTGCAAACTCGGGTCGAAGCCACCCGAAGTGGCCTCAGTATGAAAAACTACCTAGTAATATAGTACTTTGAGACCACATTAAATTCTGTACTACGTAATCTCTCCAACTAATGTTTTGGTAAATTGTGTTTAATTAGTAATCGTTTATAATTTATCGTTTTGTAGTAAATATAGCTAAAACTTTTGTGTTTTAAGCTCCGATTTTGACGTTTCTTATGCCCACGCTTTCGTATTAGGACGAGTTATCATAATTTGACATTTTCATATTTTCTGGACCCTCTGATATGAAACAGTACCTTTTACTGTTATAACTTATAGAGTTATTTTTATAGTTTTAATTATCGTAAAACCCGTAAACGTCATATTTTATTCGTTATAGCTCCGTTTTTAGTGATTCTTTCGAGCACGTTCTCGTATTTGAAAGTTCCATTTATTTATGAGGTTTACAAAAATAAATATTTCTGTCGTTGAACACGTATCTTTTTAAAAGTATTATTTGTCGTAACACTTGCGAAATCATAATCGTTCATTTTTAATGTAAAATTTACAATTCTTTATCATTTTGGAATCATAAAAAATATGTATAATTTGTTTAGATAAAAATTCAAACTTGCGTTTGTTATAATTTTTATTAAAAGGTTTTTAATTTTTTTTTTATAAATCGTTTATTTATTGGAATCAACTTGGTTTTTACCATACTTTGTCGATGATTACTCCGTTTGACAATGTTTTTACTTTTTCGCGAAATTCATCATGAGTCGTATATTTTATAAGAAATATAAAATGTAAAGTATATTTTTTACAACTTTTTGGATAGTAAGATTTAGGTGGACCTTATTAAGGTCCATTTTTAACCTTGTGTTTTTAGTTTACATTTATAATCTTTAACCACACATGTCTTATATAATTTTATATATTGTCAATAAGTTGAAGATAATAAGAGTCATATTCTAAAATTGTCCTCATATTTCCAAATTTCCAAGTCCATATTAACACTTTTAATCCCTTAACTTTACATATAAATAACCTTTTTTACTCCAAGTTTATATTTAGCCATTTTTACATATAAACCATATGTCTACAAGGGTATTTCTTCCAAACATGAGCTTTATTCTTAAGTGTCCACGTACATGATTAAAGTCCTTAATCCACATTGTTACCTCCATTTTTTGATCGAACAAGGAAAGTTCGGTCACTTCTACAAGGTAGCTTCGGTCTTTAATTAGTTAATTTTGTAATAGGATTAATATCGGGAATCGGGCTCGGTTAGATAATCTAATTATTGTATTATTTTTTTAGGTTTAATCCCAAGCAATACCGAGACAGGTCACTTAATCTAAATAATCCGCGCGTCACTTTTACGTGTCGGTATTTTAAACTACTTTTTATTTAGAAAAGAGTAAGTTGTTCAAAATATCAAAAATATCTATTCTCTTTTTCTCTCATTATCTGCTTGTCTCCTCTTTCTCTCTCTAAACAACTCAATCTTTCTTTCTCATTTCTAGTTCGATTTCGTGATCGATTGTGTGTTATGAAGTGTTAACGGGATCCTACAATTGGCATCAGTGCTACGTGTGGATTCGTGGTTGATTCTTTTGGTTTTAAACAGATCAAATTCCTTGTGGTAATATTGAAAAAAAATCAAACCCGAATTTTGGTGCCTTAGATGTGTGAATGTTTATGTTATTAGCAAGATCTAGCATATAGTAACTAATTGTGCTAGAGAAATCAAGTTAAAAGGTCAAAAAGGGTGCTTTTAGGCGATTTTTAGTAGTAAAAGTCGTAAATTTCGTCTTGCTTTTTTGACTCTCTGGGAAAAGGTCATTGTTTGCGTTTTGAATTTTCTTATGTTGCGTTTTTGATTTTCTAGTTGTCGTTGATTTTTTTATTAAACAGTTCCAAAACGCAATCTTTGCGTTTTTGTTAGATGAAATTTTTAAATCTTCAAATATCATAACCTCTATTTCGAATTTATTTTTTTATGGTTGCGAGTTTTGGATATTTCCTCTTGAATATTATATTGACTGCGTTTTGAGCTTGCGTTTTGGACCAAATCTCAACCATACGTTTTGATAACGATCTCGTTGCGTTGTGACCAAACAAATCGTTGCTCGAGCTTTAGTTACCATGATTCGTGTGCTGTTTTGACATACAATCGTTGGTTTTGACAAGAACTCGTTTGCGTTTTGACCAATTGCGTTTTGACAAGTTTCATTGCGTTTTGACAAAAATCACTGCGTTTTGTCTAGAAATCTTGTGTGAAGAAAAAGGGTTTCAGTAAAACAGCCATAACTTTTGATCCGTAAGTCTGTTTCAGGCCCGTGACCTCTCAAATCGAGAGAGACAAACGAGGACGGATTACGCTATATAGTCTTTAGCTGGTTACGGATTTTTTGAAGACTAAAACATACTCGTTTTACTAATGATTTAATGAATTTTTCAGTTTTTTTGGGCAATTTGGGTTGACTTGTTTTTGTTCTAGTCACAGGCCCATCTTTTTTTTTGCTGCGCACGTTTCAGTTGGGTGAGCCTATTTAACGCGCAAAAACAGCTGTAACCTAGCCAAAAAATTATCTATTTTTAGACTATTAAATCATTGGAGCTGATCGAATCAATCATTCACGGTTTTCTATTGATTTTATAAAACTCCCTGTTAAAGTTTTATCGGTTCTTGTGTTCATCGACTTGTAAAATCTCGCTACGTGAACGTCTTTGTATTCAAAACCACAACAAGCTCAGAATCACTTCATATCCAATTAAGATAACGGTCCCTCAACTTTTAACTATTTACAATTTTCTTACACAAAAAATCCCGTAAAAAAATTAACAAAAAAAACACGTCAAGTTTTTTTTGTTCACAACTTTTTTACATTCATCGGCAAAAAAAAAAAGATATCGAACCGTCCCAAAAAAAGAAAATATTCGGGGAAAAATTAACCCGTCGCAACGCAAATTTTTTTTCCCGAATCGTACAAAAAAAGGAAATATCCGGGAAAAAATTAGCAAAAAAAAATTGGCCCAAAGTAAAAAAAATACAAAACGGACCCTCACCTTTTGACTATTTACGATTTTCTTACACAAAAATTCCCGTAAAAAAATTTACAAGACCGTCCCAAAAAAAGAAAATATTTGGGAAAAAATTAGCCTGTCCAAACGTAATTTTTTTTCCCCGAATCATACAAAAAAATAAAATATTAAAAATTAGCCCCGCCATAACGTATCGCCCAAAAAAAAACCCCGAAACGTAAAAAAAAATTATTCGGGAAAAAATTAGCCCCGCCGCAACGCGCGAGTTCTTTTGCTTGTTTAAGACATTTGTCTTAAATTCCTAACTGCACCAGTTTTTTATATTAAATGAAGCTTCCCATATCAAAACGAAACTAATTTCCTACTACATTTTTGTTTCATAGTTTCCTCATACCCACACAAATTATCTAAGGAAAAGTGAATACGGGGTTGTCATAAGGTTACATGCAAAAGCTTCATAAATTTTGTCATTTTAACAAGAAAAAAGCGATATCTAACTCATTTGTATCATGTCCTTCACAATATTAGTGTTTTCTTATTATTGCATCACAACATCATATCACTAAAGTTTGCTTCATTTTGATGCATGTTTTTTCTAAATCATATTGTTGGGTGTTTCAATTAAGTAACAAATTAGTTCTAGATTCGACAATGATTTGATTTAATTCACCATTAAAAAGCATTTCACTACCAATATATTAGTTCCACTACTCAAATTTTGAAAAAATAATAATCAAAATGACGTATATTTGTGATTGGAATGGTTTTGCATGTAAGCCTAAATGCATAACGACCCCATATTCATTTTGTGTATAAATACTAGTTTTCCTTATCTCCTTGGTACTTTTACACCCGACCTAAATTTACAATTTGCATTGCCTGATACATTTGAGTCATTTGAGACATTTGATGAATGAGGATGTTTTTTTCTTAATCCAGTGGATGGTTTCTTGATTTATTTAGCAGGTGATTTACATATTTGAGATGCTAAAATTTGGTTTATTCGTCGTTTAATTATTGAAAAATAAGTGTGTGGATAAACTATATCGAAACGTATAGCAATGGTTGCGCTTATGATAGCATACTAGTTGGTCAATTTAGCGGCAATAAAAATATCTTGAATTGAATAAATCCGGTTTGTATATGGCGATTGAATGCAATTGTATCATTGAGTTGCAGTTGTTTACATATGGAAGACCACTTAAGTATTCAGTTTTTTATTTATTTATTTAATCTGTCGATTTATTAAAATTAATTTAACAACCATCAAAATACGTGTTTACTTTCATTCATACAATAAAGTGATAAACCCACCCTTAACATACTTAAAGAATAAAAATTAAAAATTACAATTACAAGTTTATCTTTTGTTTACGTACGTCTTTATTTCATCAAAATTAAATCATAAAGGAATGAGTGGCATTTTACATTCAAAGTCATATTGATATTGTTTTGACGCGGTTAAGATTAGCTTTATTCTTGTTATTTCACAAGGTTTCGACAAAAAATTTAATTGAGTTGGTAGAAACGAAAATAAATATGTATTTCAGTAAAACAAATTGAATACTTACATGGCCTCCAAGTACATAATTCCTTGTCAGTTTTATAAGGGAAAAAATTGCATAATAAGAACGGGTAAGATGGTTACATCTTGATAATAGAAAAATATTTAATTACCTCATATTGCAGATTTTTTGCAGCAAGCATCTCAATAAAAAAAGTTGGATCAATTGTAAATATATCACTGATACAAAATGTATTACGTTGTCGGGAAACTAGGAGATTAACTCTTCAAGACAATGGGCGGTTTTCGATCAATGCCTTAACAAAGTTGGTGGAAAATAAGTATTTACGCAAGGATAGTACAAGTCAAGGACGATGTTGAACAAGAACTTACCAAAGAAAGTCAAGGACAATGGGCGGTTTTCGATCAAGTTTAACCGCGCGTTGGGCTGGATTAGACCGGGACCGAGCCTCATCAGGCTAAGCTTCTCAAACTAGGCTCAGACTGGGCCTAGGTCTTGGTTCTCTACCCACTTAGCTCGAAGTACGACAATTTCGTACGTTGATCAATTCTTGAGGCTCTCATTTTTGGATAAGTTAACAACACTAAATTGTTATTTTAATAGCACCAATGTTAATACTTTGAACTAACATGCTTTGCAACGTTAAGAATTAACCATACATTTAGCCATCTTCTTCTACGATCACGTTAATCATTTCAAGCTCTTGACTCCGAAACTAAAATTATTAGACTGTCGAGGGGATTTCCTAGGAACGTCCCGTTCTTGACAAGGTGGGCATTGACTTCAATCATATGGTCATTGTTGTAGAAATGATGAGAGGAGAAGGAAATTGTTCAATGGTTTTTTTAATATTATTCAAGGTTGCTCACCTCGTCCGTTGTTCATACTCTTTCATTGTTTAGAGATGAACGAGCGGTTCAGTGCCCGCAGCAAAAGGTTCTTTTCTGGGTATGACGTCTAGTTTTTGTATTTTTTTTGGCCTATAGAACTAATGTATTCAAACATTGCATCTATTCTGTTCATTTCTTTTGCAACAATATGACATGTAGTTGAATTTCTTTGTTTTGTAGATTGGTAACTCTAAGAATGAAGTTGGGACGTTTGGTTATATGTAAATTAAATACTTTAGATGGCATTCATTTGAAGTATCTTTGTGATTATTAAATTAGTCGAAGATGTTTCATTACCAATCAAACACTATATCAAAACTAATAAATACTGACCAAAAAAAAAGATAGCTAAAGGCCTAAAGCTAAGATGGTGGCGTTCTGTAAAGTGAACCATGAGATTTCTTTTGGGCTCAAACTAATGCGAGAAAGTGACAGATACGATTAATAAGCAAAAGAAACCAATGATGAAACTGCATGTCAAAGTACCAAGCCAAAAAGCAATAAACCCAGTTGCGCCAATCAAATTTGCCGCCACGCCTACCTAAAATGAAAAAAAAACGTAGATTTTAGAAACATGTAGATATGTTTATATAAAACTCACTACCAATTTACAAAACACACGTTAAGCAAATAAAATTCTTTTTAGTATCCGGCTTAATAATTACTATTTTCATTTTTCGCAATTGATGAAACGAAAAATGGTCTAATCAAGCGATGAAAACTTTATAGGAACTAAGACATGTAAAACTACAAGAATGACCAGAAACATATGTAAGTGCTACACCTAAACGATTATTATGTTTTATTTTATTAGCTAATGTCTCTAAAATTGGAGTTTTGAAAGCTTAAAGGGCTACATCTACAAACCTCTTTTTAAAACCATCGACAATTTGGGCTCTATGACGTAAAAAGTCAGCAAGTTTTTAGATAGAAATGTAAGTGAAATTTCCAGAACCAAGCTACAAGTCTTACGCATTGAACAGGTGATTACTTAGCCTGAATACATGGGATGGCACAAATAAGTATTAGTGGTTTCCAAAAAAAAAGTATTAGTGGTTTCAGATATGACCTATTAACGTGTGAATGGGTCCATTAATCAGAACTTAAAATGGGTCAGATAGAAAAGGTTTACTTGTCAATCCAACCCGTGTCGAGAAGTACTAGAAACTGACTCATTTTAGTCCAACTTCAGATTTCATATTCACACCCTCAATGCACATTAGTGAAGGAAAACTTTGGACCTTCTCACCCCCAATTGCAGCTTTAGGTGTTATCTATACTGTTTAGCAAAACTGATATACACTACCGTGGCACTCGGTGCTAATATAATGTGTATTTGTGGTGTGATGTATATTGGCTAGGATCGCGCGTTACTTAAGTTACTGCTGTGTTAACGATATACGTATGAACTTTAATTTTCAGGAATACTGTAGTTTCATATATACCTTTGTAACCCAATCAGCCCTTGGCTTAGACTACATGTGTTTCATAACCCAATTATTAATGTATTTTCGTTGATCAGCATAATATGAACAAAGGTGCAAGCTTTATTGAATATCGATCTATTATGATAACTTTGTTGTTTCATTACTTGAATATTGTCACATTATGAAAACATGAGGTGTGCTTCAATCGCAAATGATGCTGGATATGTCACAATGTGGTTAATTTAATTTCAAGTTAGGATTGTGTTAGTTGTTATCTTAATTTAAGCTAAAGTACTGTCTTTATTCTCGCCTTTTGTTGTGTTATTCTTGTATCCAAATTCGTGTTGTATGAATATGACTTATGAATCATGATCCGACCCTTTCTGAAAGCCATCCAAAGTCTATTCAATTACATAAACTTCAATATATTGCTTTTGCTATTACAAAAACCATGGCCACACCAAAGTTACACGTTTTTCACACGAACCCATTCTGAACCGTTATACAACCCAACCAGACTGACCATTTTGCCATGTATAGTTCTTACAGTATATGGTGCTTTTATACGCTGTCTCTTTTTTTTTTGGTATATTCGAAACACATCCATGCCTTCTGCAAGATTCCTACTCCTAACTTTTCAGTCCGTGGACATTAACCTGCAATTCGGATATTGTGAGGCTGAAAAGAACTATGGTGATTGTCGTCTCCTTCCCATTTCAGCTGAACATTGTTATTGTTTGCCACCTAAAAATGGCCACACGAAAGTATCTTGTTTGGGCTTAGAAATTGTGAATCCTGTTTAGAATCTAAATGATCACAAATTGCTTTAAGTATTGTGATTAATAATTTGGCTTCTTCTTCTTTAATGGACATAAACACTGATATGTTCGTATCCATATTATCGAGTCCGAGTTCCATGCATACGTGAAGACATGAGATGAAGACGGGTTAATGTTTGTATGCATGTAGAAGTAGTCGACAATAATTATTTTAGGCTAATAAAAGACACATGTTTCTTTCCCATGTTTTGCAGTTCCTAGGCTAGTGGTCAGTTAGTGATTTTATCTTTCTCATATAGTTGTAAGCTTGCATCAGTAGATAAGGATATGAATGAAAAGAAAAGTCTCTAGTTTCTCTCTATTGTTCTTGGAGTCTTGCCCGCTCAAAGAGCCTTATCCATCTCGTCTTTTATCTACTTGGGATATTGACCATCTATAATCGGTCTCTATCACAAAGCCACCCTTTGCAAATGATGAACACGCAGAGAAATTCAAAGAGACTAATCAAGGCATGATCATTATATAGAGACAACAAGAATTGGTTGGCCGATATATAGAAAATGATTACAGGTCAAAACAGTAATATACTAAGTGTACAAAGTGACTTTCAAACCGGAGAGCTTCGTAAAAGTTTGTAATTTTGCATTCTTCGTGAAGAGTTTCGTACCGAGCTAACAAGTGTCCAACATGGTGTTTACGTGAATGAGATATGGTCTCTTGAAGTGAAGAATCTTGAAGAAAATACAATAAACAGTAATATACCAACATGGTAAAACAACCTTGCCCGTCTTATTGGAAAACAATATTACATTTTTGCTCTACCGTTAACGTGGAAAAAGTGCTTTCATTTCCGTTTGTGAAAAACGTAAATTTTCTTAGGGTGTCTTTGTTTAATTAAGATGTTTTGGGTACTACCACCTCTTACTGGTAAGAGGTGGACATAAAATCTGAATCTAAATGAAATAATGTTGTTTGTTTTTTATAATTGTCTGAATGACTTCAATTATCCATTTTTAAGCATAACAATACCATATAAATAGCTATTTTTAAGATTAATATTTGGAAAAAAAATTCAATCTTATAGATAACACTTCAACCCAATTTGTAAATAATCAAAATCTATCCTAATTTTATAACAGATTTTGAATAGCATACAAAATACAAGCCCATGGTCAATGTAGCCCATGTCCATTTGTAGCCTTAAACACAAAGGATATATATAAATAAGAAATAACTTAACCCTATTCCCCCATCCACCCTAATTATACGCAGTCAAAAGAAAATAATCTCCTTTCTTATCTAAAACCACGAAGAACACAGCAAGAACGCACTCCTATAGTTCGTTCCTTAAAAACTACGAAGAGCAAAACTATTTTCGGCTTTAAGATCCTTACTAGGGTCTCGGGTAGGTTGTTTTCATGTTTTTTGTTTATAGATCGATGATGGATTTAATATCAAACTTGTATAAACTCGAATTGTTTTATAACAAGTTGATAAATCTGAGATCTTGTGTATTTATCCAAGCTTTTGTTTGATATTGTGGAGTTAGATACATAGGGTAAGAGGCAGTAAGACCTAATCACCAAGTCTGATCTTAGTAAGACGTGCTCCATCTGCCCGCCTCTGACTCCCGAAAAAAAAAATAAGTCAGACGTGGTTCAGATGTTTTTGGTAAAAACAAACACGTTTTTATATCGAAGTGTCTCAGCATATCTAATTAACATCAATTAACTTTTGGACAAATCTTACCTTATTGCGAAACTATTTTCAAAAAACACGAACCTATTATGAACTATTAATTATGTAAATGCACAATTTTAGTCCATACAATACAACTAAAAGCATTTTGATCCAAACTGATTTATATCGTAAAAACACATTGGTCTATTGTTAGCCTTAAAATATGTCGGCTAATACGGAATTACATTAGGTACATTAGCGGACACGCATGGACTAGAAATCTCAAGTGTAGTTAAGTAGATCATGTCCAGGGTGTATATATATCCCCTCCGTACTTCCATTGGGAGGGGTTGAGGATAATAATTCTGTAATATAGGTGAGTGTTTTTTCTTCTTTTCTCTCTCTAGAAACACACACCACTCTTTCCTTTTCTCTCACTTAAATATCAATGACAAATTATTTCTTTTATCCTCCGACCTTCGGACTCGGATCTTGTTAAGTGATCTTTATAGGTAAAAAAGTGGTACCAGAGCTGCATGGGTGTATTGTTATCATTTGTTTGTTGTTCCCGGTATTGTTCTCATGTTCATGTTTTACATGCACTACGGTTACTGTTTATCGTTTTGTTTCTTGTATAATAAAAAGTTCAAAGGTTGTTATGTTGTATGCTAGTGTTCAAATCTGGTTTACATCTGTTTTTTTTGCTTAAAAGGCAGCACCAAATGTGGGTCTTAATTATTATTTTTCCTGGTTGCGTTTTGATGAAAAAGACAAAACCAGATCTGGGCTTTATCTTCTTGGTTGCGTTTTGCCAAAATGACAAAAACAGGTGTGACCTGCGTTTTGTCTCAAGCATTGCGTTTTGGTACTGCGTTTTGGGATTGCGTTTTGTCTACACAACAATGGACTGCGTTTTGCTCATTGCGTTTTGGTGTTGCGTTTTGTACCAAGATGAAGACCTTTACGATGAACATAGAAACGTTATGCTGCCAAAATTTTAGCAACATTGCTTTTTGTCTAAGACACCTTGTTGCGTTTTGTCCTTGTTGTGACTTGCTTAGTTGCGTTTTGTTATACCACAACCAAAACCGAGTCAACTCGGTATTTACCGAGTTGACCCGGTCAAGACTCACTGAGTCAAACCGGTCACTTCCGAGTCAAAGGGCAAGACAGAAAGGTAGAAGTGAGAATAGACAGACTCGATTGATTTGAACTAAACTACAACAACCACCTAAACATCATCATCAACAGCCAACAATAACATCGTCACAATCATCACAATCAAATCCGACTCGATCTACCTAATCCCATCGTCACATATATAAATCACATCTACATCTCCATCTCCATCCACCATCAAGACTCAAAACTTAAATGTAAAATCTAATTGATCTCAGATTGTTCAATTCTTTTCTCAAATCTTTAAGATTTTTTAATTGAACATCAATATCATCATCGATCATGTGAAAGGTATAAAACCCCTCTTTCAATTTTCGAAATTAAAGAAAGAATAATAACAACTTTGTTTTATTCAATCTTTGTTTCGATCTAAACACATAACATTAAACCTACCCGAGACCTCCTGAGAGACCTTGATGACTAACTGAGGGATTTATGGTTTCTTCGTCATTGTATAGAATGTCGATGCTTTGTCTATCTATTTTCGTGGGTTATGGTTTAATGTAACATGAGTATGTATGATGTTGTGATGAGATCGATTTGGGAGTATGAGATCTGTGATAGTGATTTTGATTTCTCAAATGTGAAGAGATCTAAAAGATGATGGGGGCGGATTGTTTAAGAGGTGTGTGTAGGGTTAGGGTTAAGTCAGAGGTAATTTAGGGATTGTGTAAGATTTATACACCCTAATATTAGGGATTGTTTAAAGATGATGGGCTGCATTTATATTGGAGTTGGGCCGCAGGTGGGCTGGGTGATCATGTGGTGTGGATATTATTTTTGGGTAGACTCTAGAAGCAGGCCGGAGTTACATGGAGTATATGTTAGTGGGCCGAGCTTGATTGGGGATGGGCTGGATTTAATTGTAGGTCCGAAATTTCACATAGTTGTGATGCATATAATGTTAGTGGAATGAGCGGTACCTAAACGCTTTCTCGTCAAGTTGGACTAACATTTTTTTTCGTTTAATGATAATTCAAATATAACATTTGTCCTAGTTTAAGACAATCTTGAACAACAACCACAACAAACATGGACACATTACATAAAACTCGGTCCGAATAAGATTCACTAAAATGTCAAAACGGCTAAAGATTTGGATTCAAATGTCAAGTGATCACGGAGTTTATTTGGTATCCCTTATTTGAGATTGAAGTGGGTTTCACGAAGGCGTCTACTTATTTCATCATCGAGACTTCCTTCTCCTTTCTACCCCTTTTCTTCAAACCCAATCTATCGATTGATGACTTGCTTGAACGTATACAGTTATGATTGAGACTTGGATTATCTAGTTATACCTGATGTAAGGAGTTACATTGTAGTACTCACGGGTTATAGCTATCACTTAAAGGAGTTACGTTGTAGTGCTCAGTGTCACACGCAGATGCCGATGTGGATAATTTCAAGAGGTGTTGTACTTCTTATACTTTTAGGACTTGGGTATAGAGTACTTAGAGGCTTTCTTCTGCACCGTTCTTCAATCAACAACAGTGCAAGCTTAAGTAACAAATTTGGGGGATTCTACTTCATTTTCAAGTTTGGTATATCAGGTTTACTTCACCAACTGATCACAACAATAGCCGACAGTATACGAGGTTGGTAAGTTAGCCATAGAGTAAAAGGTTGAGATGTGATCAGCAACTCTCACGGGATATTTGAAGCTACTGAACGTCAATGGTACTTCACAGTCTCAGCAAAATCTTTCAAAGTTCTTCAATGTCTTTCATAACTTTTCAAGATTGTTGCTTATGACAAGAACTTCTCGAGTATATGGTCGTACACGTCAATGATGCTTCTGAGAGTTCGAAACCATCATGGGGGATGCGAATCTCGGGTCACGATCACAAATGATTGAGACAGGTATTCCATGTCTCGTGACCACCTCCTTTAGGTACATTCTTGCAAGTTTATCCAAAGGATCAGTCTCTCTCATCGGTGTGAAGATCGCAGACTTAGTGAGTCGGTCAACAATCACCCAAATGGTGTCGTAGCCTTGCGACGACTTAGGAAGCTTAGTAACAAAATCCATAGTGATGTTGTCCCACTTCCATTCAGGTATCTTGGGTTGTACCAACAATCCTGATGGTCTTTGATGTTCGGCCTTGACCTTAGCACAGGTCAAACACTTGCTAACATAGGTGGCGATGTCGGCTTTCATATTGGGCCACCAATATAGCTTCTTCATATCTTGGTACATCTTGTCAGAACCCGGATGTATAGAGTATTTTGATTTGTGGGACTCGTGCATGATCACCGTCCGCAAATCGCCATAACAAGGTAGCCAACTCCTGCCATTGAGGCATAGGGTTCCATCCGCACGGGGTTCCAACTTTTCCGTCCTAATCGCCTCTGGATTTTTAGCGTTTTCAACCAACATGCCTCCAACATCTTCGTTCTTGATGTTCTCTGGTTTTCGTGCTTCAGTCTGAGCATTCAAGATTTGTTTGGGAAGATCCAAACTAATAGTCATGACTAAGGCTCAAACTCTTAACGGTGGTTCTCGTTCTTTCCTGCTCAAAGCATCAGCAACGACATTGGCTTTCCCCGGGTGATAACGAATATCATAATCATAATCACTAAGTGTTAGCCTTAAAATATGTCGGCTAATACGGAATTACATTAGTTTATATTAGCCGGACACACAGGGACTAGAAATGTCAAGTGTAGTAAGTAGATCGTGTCCAGTGCTATATATATCCCCTCCATACTTCCATGGAGGGGTGAGGATTCATAATTTTGTAATAAGGTGTGTGTGTTTCTCTCTCTAGAACACACACATCTTCCCTTTTCTCTCACTAATAATATGGCTTTCTATTTGTTTAATCCTCCCCGACCTCCGGATCATTCTTGTTAGCTTGTGAATCTTATGTGTTTTAATTTTTTTTTCTAGTTTTGGACTTTACTAGTTAATAGTTTATTTTTCTTCTTTCTACTGTTTCACGTTTTTTTTGTTTTGAGTTCCACGTTTCACGTTTTTTTTTCTTTTTCTAACTGTTTCTTTACTATTTCTTTCATTACTATATCACGTCTCTTTAACAACAAGGACGAGCAACTGTTTAGAAAGATCGAACGAGTAAAATTCAAGATTGGATCGAACTAGTGAGCATCGATCCAGTAACCATCGAACTAGAGAGCATCGAACGAGTGACATCGAACAAGAGACCATCGAACAAGAGACCATCGAACAAGAGACCATCGAACTAAAGGGACCGAACGAGTAGAAACATTAAAGGATCGAACGAGCGGTTTTTGTTTGGATCGAACGAGACCATCGATCGAGTAGAAAAACAAAAAAGGATCGAACGAGTTCCCCTTTTTACAACCGAACGAGCTCCAACATACTTGGACCGATCGAGCTACCTTCTT